>JABMDO010000520.1:0-39566 GCA_014851415.1 Cnaphalocrocis medinalis
TTAATGAGATAGGCATATCCGTTTCCGTTGTATCTTGTATCCCTTTCTACCCTATGGCGCTGTCCCTTTCGCACCCCTCCTTTTCACTTGGCTGAGGTGGGGCAGCGCAGGCGATGAGCTGCGCGCCCTTGTTCGTCATTGGGCGTAAAAATTTTCCGTTGGTGAACTTGTGTTTCAAAAGTATAATTAAATCTGGGTAAAATCTAGATTACCTGCATACCCAAGTGATCCTCACGTGAGTTGCACACATATTTTTTGAAACGGTGTTACCGTAAGTAGATTTTTATAATTTTTCTTGCTTTCTACCCGCATTGTGTTAAACATTTTTGTTCCATGTTACGAATCTATTTTTAGATCAGGTTACGAATCTATTTTTAGATTCATGTAGTACATGAACTTGTGATTTCTTTTAGGTCAGTGATTAAATTAAGTTTTGTAAATAAACTTAACTATGGATAACGATAGCGGCCTTCCAAATGAACCGATCGCCGGTCCATCGGGTGTGGCACCGCAACGTAATAAAGCGAGCAAACGAGATCGTCGGGCGAGATCTAAAAGCACCAGTAGTAGTAGTAGCAATAGCAGATCGTCTTCGTCTACTAGCCGTTCTGAATCTTCGCAAGATTCTAGGAAGAGAAAAAGGAAATCGCATCGTCATCGATCTAAGAAACAAAAGCGTGACCGTCGTCTTTTAGAAAAACTTACCAAAGAAGTGGGTAAATTACGGAAAAATATCGTTAATAAAGAGGATAGTTTTCGCGATAATGAATCATTTATTTCCGATGTTAGTCGTGAGCTTTATAATGATTGTTATGCATCGCAGCCTTTTTTGAATAGCCCAGTTGAGGAAATATTGCCTAATTTAAGTTTTCAAATCGAAACAAAAACTAAGGACCCCGCGGTACCCACCACTCCAGAAGAATATTGAAAATGTTAAGTGAGGTTCAACGATTCGGTAGCAGGGCGTGGTCGGAAGTTAGGTATTTCGAAACCCAAAAATTGTACAACCATTCGCCGGGATTTACAGATCTCGAAACAAACGAAGAGGTAAAGGCGTATGACAAAATACGCCACTTAGCATACTCTGATAAATCCTACGCTGCGATTACCTTTGGTATTTTAAAACAAAGGAAGTTTTCTTAAAAAGCTGTCGTAATTTATTAGCATGGTCTAAATCTCCAGATGCGTCAATTAATAATCTCGATGATAAAATCGACGAGTTTTTTCTAAAAGGCGATTTTCATAAGGTCTCCACTGACTTGCTACAAATGGCTTGCGGTCACAGAGCTGAAACGATAGAGATGAGAAGGGATGGTATTCTCAAATGTGTACGTGATCCTTTGATTAAATGTAAATTGGAAAAAATCCCTCCGTCAAACACTCACGTGTTTGAACAAGATGCTTTGACTGCGACAATTGAAACTGCAGGCGGGATACGAAAAGCCTTTTGGCCTGCAAATCAATCTAGCGGCGGAAATGCTTCGCGAGCAAAATCCACTAATGCTGCACGGCTCCCCTCGCGGGGGAACGCCCATTATAATGTACCATCGCATGGTACCTCAGAACCCGGCTGGAATATGATGCCTTGTGCACATACTAGCTGCTCATCCAATCAGCCCTCACAGGGTGGTTGTCAGTCCCAGTTTTCATCAAGAGCACATCATAATGCTCACCAAGAGCCCCGTTACCAAAGTAACAACCGAAGTGTGTCATTTCGTTCTCGCAGATCTGGACCACGGCCTTCGACGCAGAGAGGCCATAAACGACCTTATTCGCCCTCTGGCAATAGGGGAGGCAAGAGACAAAGACAATGACTTAGATCTCTTCAAGGCCGGTCGGTTAGCTCAGTTTGTCAGTCACTGGGAGGAAATGGGGGGCACCAGATTTTATCCTGAGAATAATAAAAGGGTACCGCATACCCTTCCTACGAAAACCCCCATTGAGGATACCGGACTTGCAAAATCATCGTCATCGCACTGTAAAATCGGACGAAATGTCACTAATCATTCAAAAGATGAAACAGCAAGGTGTTCTAAGAGTAGCGGATCTGTCCCCGAGCTTTGTATCACCTCTGTTTCTCGTACCAAAGAGGGACGGTTCAAGCCGCCCTGTTTTCAATTTGAAATTACTAAATCAATATGTGCTGACCGACCCGTTTCGCCTTATAAATATGAACCGTGTACCGGATTTTCTTCAACCTCAAGATTTCATGTGCAAGGTGGATTTGACACAAGCGTACTTCAACCTTCAAATAGCAAGGTCGCACAGGCGGTTTCTACGCCTTCTGTACGAAGGCGAATTGCTCGAGATGACGTGTCTCCCCTTTGGTCTGTGTACAGCTCCGAAGGTTTTCGCTTGTCTAACCAACTGGATTGCACAAACCCTTCGAGCAAACGGAGTACGAGTCATAGTATATCTCGACGATTATCTGCTGGCAAACCAAGACCAGGAAACGTTGGGCAGGCATGTGGACATGCTTTTAAGAGCACTGGAATATCTCGGATTCCAGATAAACTACACCAAATCGATTCTTGTCCCTCAAAAAATCGTGACCTATCTTGGCATTGTCTGGGACCCTTGGCAAAACCAAAAGTATCTTCCGCCAGAAACGTTTGCCTCAGTTGCCAAAAAGCTGGACCATGTTTTGAAAATAGGCAAAATATCGCTGAAGGAACTACAGAGTCTTGTAGGCTTGCTGAATTTTGCCAGTTTCGTGGTCCCTCGAGGGAGACTGAATCATCGAGAATCTCTGAAGTTTCTCAATTCCTTGCCCGAGGGTCAGATGATGACCAAATACAGTATTCCGTGTCAGGTAAAGGAAGAAATGCACTGGTGGCTACGAAATCGATACTTGCCCACACGAATACATGTACCACCGCCGATGCATTTTCTGGCCACCGATGCGTCAGATATAGCATGGGGAGCTCAAATCGACAACCACAGAATATCTGGCATTTGGGATTGCGTAGAGAAACACTTACATTGCAATCAAAAGGAAATGTTAGCTATTTACAAGACTCTAGAATCCCATGCGCGGCATATGACACAGAGTTCTGTGTTAATTCAGTCGGACAATCGGACTGCGGTTGCGTATCTTCGCAACGAGGGCGGGACCAAGTCGCAAAGTCTAATGAATCTGGCGCGAAGGATTTTCCAAATACTAGACCACCATCAGATTCACTTGAAAATCCAATACATTCCCGGGAAGTTCAACACCCAAGCAGACTGCCTCTCGAGGCTCCGCGGGCCCGCGGAATGGCATTTACTACCGGAGTGTACAACAAGGATCTTTGCGAAGATGGGAACACCGGTAATCGACTTATTTGCATCCAAAACGGCGCAAGTCGTAGCGAACTACGCAACTCTGGATTGCAACGATCACAACGCGATGTTCCACGATGCGTTCAGCGTGACCTGGAATTTTTCGCTCGCATGGATATTCCCACCTCCATTTCTAATTCCCAAAGTGCTGATGCATCTCAATCAGGCCACGGGGTTGTATCTGATTGTGGTGCCCCGGTGGGAGAAAGTGTTTTGGAGACCCGATCTCAAGGCTCGGGCCATTGCAGCCCCGTTCACATTGACGAAGCTGAATCGGTGTCTCATAGACACGACAACGGGCTTGCCACCACCTCGAACTCAGGATTTAACTCTAGAGATCTGGAAGTGTGGGGGTGGGCAGAGAAGATAAAATCTTGGGACTCAAGTCAAATAGATCTGCTTAAATCATCCTGGCGACCTTCTACAAGGAAGACATATCAGGTAGCTTGGAATCGCTGGAAGTCATGGGCTCATCAGCACAATGTTAATTTAACAAATCCTCAAGGGTCAGATTTAGCTCAATTCTTAGCCGATCTCTATTTGAAAGATCACTTTTCATACAACACTATTCTTCTCCATAAATCTGTAGTTTCCACGCTCTGTAATGCAGAGTTGTCTGGTAAATTAAGTGAAAATGTGTTGGTTAAACACATTCTGAAATCTATTTCTTTGAAAAATCCTAAAGCTACAAAGCCACCTGTTTGGGACATTAAAGTGCTTACATCTTATTTGGGTGATTTTCCCAAGCACTTTTTTTTAGCGGCGAAGCTGAAAATCGATGTATCGAGAGCTACTAGTAACAGTTTTTATTTTTTGGTAAATATTTGAACTATTATTTATGACGTGTCATCAGCGTTTTAGCCTTTAGATATGTATTTATTAGTTTAAAAAATGTTGGAAGACCTAAATTCTAATTACGGTGGACTGTCCGAATTGCATTAGTTTACAATAAAAGTGTTATTGTAAGTTTTTGATGAATAATTGTAACTTTAAAATAATGTACACTTAAAATACAATAGACGAGACTTCAAATTAATCAAACAGAATTATTTAAATATTAATAATTGGAATTTTATATCGATCTCAAAAATGTCCCGCGGAAAATAGCAATAACGGTGGCGCGTTTTGAATCCTTATTTACTTGTCACGATGTGCTTTGGGAGACACGAGCTCTGCTTCCTCCTACCGCTCAGTGTGTCCCCATGATCGGGATTAAAGGACATGCGGCGCGCTGTCATCGTTTTCCCGCCAAACAAGTAAGTACTAGTTGCGGTGGCGCAGGAGAACGTTTTTCATCAATACCGGTGGCATGTATTTTGAGCTGTCTTTTCTCCTTTACATGAAATCCAGTTTTATAGCTTATTGAGATTAAGTTAACTGTCATATTTATAGACTGTAAGTTAGTGGTGGGATAATATATTTTTTTATAATACCAATTTTGTTACTGTTTCTAAGTCCGGTGGTGCAATCCCGGTGGCTCCGGTGGCGAAATATAGCGCCACCGTAATTGTACAGTGCCACTGAAATTGATTTTCTACTAATTACAGTACATTTCTGGACTCTTTCCACACCCTTTGTGCCGATGAGCAACGGCGAAGAACTTGTCACTCCACATCTCATTTCCTGGGTCTGGGATGTTTATCTTCAGACCCATTTCCCGAGCTTCTCGTCGAAGGTCGTCCAGTTTGGCCTGCATGTCAGCTCGTGTGTGGCTCAACAGGCATCATATAGGTCATCGGCATAGTCCAAATCTTCCAATACGTTGGACAGTCCCCACTCTATGCCTCAGCGTTTGTTCTAGGTTTAATGCATAATGCCATCCAGAGCGACAAATAAGAGGAGAGGCGAGAGGAGACACCCCTGACATACCTCCGGATCAACTGGTACGTCCTCCGAGACGAGGCCTTCATGCGTCTCGACTCGACTCTACAGGAATAGTTCCAGTAGATGGCCTTGATTATGTTGGTGATCTTCTCGGAAACTCCGATTTCACGAGCCACCAGATAACGTTTCATTTTAGATAGCGTTTCAAAGACTTTTTCGAAATCCACAAAGGTCACATACATTTCCCTTCTGATGCCTGTTTGAAGATTATTCGCAAGGTGTTGATCTGGTCAGTACACGATCGGTTGGGTCGAAAGCCAACCTGCTCTTTGCGAAGAAGAGCTTCGACGGCCCTCGATACGATAGTCTGTCTAGGATGATCCAAGAGAGCTCTTCAAAAGTAATTGAGAGCAAGGTGATGCCTCTCCTGTTGCCACATTCACTAAGGTGTCCCTTCTTGGGTACGGTGGTGAGAAATCCTTTTTTTTCTCTAATCCTTGGGCACCTTTTCGGCCAGTCAGCTGTTCTTCAAGAGGGGATTCAGCACGTTCGCAGCGGTCCAGACATCAGCTTTTAGCATTTCCGCTGTGATGAGGTCCACTCCTAGGGCTTTCCCGTTTTTCGGGTATTGGATGGCCTTCAATACTTTTCCTCCTGTAGGGGGAGACAACATCAATGTTGCCTTATATATCTCCCTGAGATTACTGGCATTGTCAGTGCGTTAAGCTTGTTCGGCAATACTGTCAGCCCACAATCGATCACGACGGGTACTGCGGTATTTTTTTCTGCGAATCTGTCGGTATTGGAGGTTGTTGAGTTTTGGATGGAGAGAGAGTTGAAGATGGAGTTCCCGTCTTGTCTCAATCAGGTTCCAGGTTTTCTGAGGCATACAGTCTTCGCGTGTATGTGTTTTGTGTCCAAGGACGGCGGAGTTAGTCTCTGTATGGGCCATTTTGATATGGTTCCACTCCGCGTTGACAGAAAGTGTAGAGACATTTTCGAGGGCGGAAAAGCGATTTCGCAGTTTTAGCCCAAAGGCGTCGGCCAGGTCGATTATCTTGCGAGCTTTGCTGTTGAATCGGGGCGTGATGATTCGCTCTGAGATGGGTTTCCAGTCCAGTAGGCTCTTTGTCGCAACGTGAGAAAAGAGGAATCCTACGCCGTTTTCACGTACCTACGCCTTCTTCATCCTCCTTCCTAGATTAAAAAAAAGTAAGGCCCCTGGACGTTCCCAGTTCTCCGAATCCATTCCTACGCACTTGCTGTGGACGAGTATTTGCAGCTTGTATCTAAGCATTTCTGCTTCCACTTAGGCTAGTCGGCTATCCTCGCCGAGTGTTCGCACATTCCAACATGCTATTCGTGACCGTATTTTCATGCCAAAGGTCGTTGTAGCTTTATCGGTCCGGTTTTGTACTTCTTCAGTTTCTTCAGCTGGGTTCAGGTAAGCCAGTGATTAATCCACTATACCCTAGCAAGCTAGTAGGGCTGCCACCTTGGAGCCTGCAAGCGTGCTCGGTTTTGTTTCGGGTTTCCTTTCTTGTGAGTTTGGTTCGGTTTGGAGGCGCAGAAGACTCGCCTTTCGACCTGAGCTCAGCTGCACCTCAAGGTGGCGGCCATGTGGTTGAACGGTTCCAGGAGGAACGACGGTGACGTGAGGTGACTTGGACTGGCTAGGGCTCTGCTTAAATTTGGTGTTCCGCCACTAGCACTGCAGATGGTTTCTTAGCACTTTATTGGCAATGCCGTTCTCACTTACTAACAGTAATTCCCACTAAGACCATACCCTGATTCCCCCCCCCCCCCCCCCCCTTACGACTATTGCTATGCAACAACTTAAAAACTGATCATATTCTACACGACTATTGCCTTTATTAAAAAGTCATACAGGTTACATTAATTAACATCAACTAATGTGTACCTATATTAACGTGATTGCAATACAGCTACATGTCATATATTATATCTAATTAAACTCAGGTTTTTAATAATTTAATTCAAATAAATGACAATAAACAATAAAATTGTTTATTTATTATAATTTCGCTGCCTTAACAAAATCGCGGTGGTAGGGATTAAATTACGGTGGCTCAAATACAATTACGGTGGCTTGTAAAAATTTCAAATTGAAATATCTCTAAAAATAATTATAATATTTTTATGCCTCCTATATTATTGAAAACTACAATGTTTATTCTATTATGTGCCTCCCATAAAATGTATGTAAAGTGGTTTTAAAAATTCGCCACCGTAATTAGGCAAAAATGGAGTTTGTTGAAATTCACCCATTTAAGTCACTACCCTATTAATTATAATAGTGTTTTTCATATTGTACGACATGCAGCATCTTTGTTGATTCTTTGCTCTGGCCGCAGAATACACGATTTGACGTTGTTAAGGGTGGATGATGATCACTGTGTGATTGGCAATGATTATATTACTCTTTGGCCCGAATTCGGGTCAAAAACAGATTGTAGTCAATATAGACAGTCAGGTTGGAGGCTGATTTCCAACCCACAAAACCAAAATCTAAATCCTGTTTATTGGCTAAAGAAAACCATAGAGGTTTTAAATGAAAGGCGAAGTAAGTCCGGGTCAAATAATTTATTTATAACTTTACGTGGTTCTCCGGCGCCAGCGTCGCGCACAATGATAGCAGGGTGGATCAAGTCGATTATGAAGCAAGCTGGGATTGAGGCAACCCCAGGAAGTATGCGGTCTGCCGTATCTTCAAGTAATTGGCTGAACAATTTTCCCCTGGATGAAATTTTGGCCAGAGGAAACTGGAAATCCGATAAAACGTTCCATAATTACTATCGTCGCGAAGTACTAACCTCTAAACCGAATCGTTCTACCATCACTTCGCTTTTTCATCCCATTACATAATTAATATATGGGTTCTTTTATTATATATATATATATAAATAAAAACAGTTAAAATGATTCGTTTGTTATTGTTCTTTCTTATAATCACTATTACAGTTGAAAAGACATATGATTGTATAAGAATTATAGACCGAGATTGAGTATTTTTTCGTTATAGGTATATACAAATTGTAATAATTTAAAACTATCATAATATTTAAGTGGAATAAAAAGTTATTTTGGTTAAATATGCTATTTCCATTGCTACCATGTTTCGCACCCAATGTAGCCTTTATGATACCCACATTTACCTACTTTTCACCAGGCGATAACAAACAGGTCTCATTAATAAATAAGCTTCTAATAACGGTCAAGTGGTTTAATAGACGCGTTTTACCTGAAATAAAACGCATATTAAACTACTTACCTTATTAGAAGCTTATGTTCTAATCCTGCCTGGTGTAATAATTCGACCCAATGACGAACAAGGGCGCGCAGCTCATCGCCTGCGCTGCCCCACCTCAGCCAAGTGAAAAGGTAAAAGCGCGGGAAACGTTCGACTTGTTCGGGCGGGTTTTAATTTTCTCTTACGAATTTTAATTAATTTAAGTGTAAAAGTGATCAGTTCAGTAGTTATTTTTGTATTATATTTGTAATTAGTTTATTTATTATTGTAGATAGTGTCATTTACCGTGGATTAGGCAAGTTTTTGCACTTATTCTTTTTCTAACTATGGAGGACCCGCCTCCGGGGGACAATGTTCCCCCGGCAGGCCGGTTTGTTACTATTTCTAATGAGTCTGGCATGGAAACGGATGGCTCGGCGTCCACCCGTGCATTAAAACGTTCTAAGCATCGTGTCAATGTATGTAAACATTGCAATAAGCGGAGACGTAAACACCAGGGACAGGATACGAAAGACAGCGATTGCTCTTGCACAGACCCTCCACTTTCGCCTAAAACGTCTACGACTACGATTTTTGAAAAGAATTCTACCACAAATGTCGAGATAAATAACAAGGAGTTATCTCCTCCCACACCTATTGGACGTACTTGTTACAATGACAAAGATGCTTCACCTTATGTTGTTCACATAATCAAAACATCCTCAACCCCGAATGAAGATGTGTCTGTACACCCTGTTACTTTTGGAAGATTTTTGAAAAAGAATTCTTTTCAAAATATTGTAAATGGTAGTGTTAAAAAGATTGGCCGCAATAAAATATCAATTGCTTTTTCAAACCATCTTGATGCTAATGCATTTATGAAGGACAAAAGTTTGGAATCTAACAATATGAAAGCATTTATTCCAACATTTAATGTAACTAGGATGGGACTGGTTCGAGGTGTTCCTTCAGATTGGTCTCCAGAAGAAGTTATAGCAAATGTATCACTCCCAATTGGCACTGGTGAAATAATTAAAGTAAGAAGGTTGAATTATAAGACTATCATTAATGGAGCCCCAGTCTGGAAACCATCTCAAACAGTTGTTATTACTTTTGATGGGCAAATTTTGCCAGATCGTATCTTTATCTGTTATAACTCCCTTCCTGTAGAGTTATATATCTACCCAACATTACAATGCTTCCTTTGTTGTCGCTTTGGCCATACCAAAGCCCAATGTAGATCCAAGCCACGCTGCTTTAAATGTGGTCAAAACCACACGGGTGATACATGCGATGTTGAAGAGGAGAATGCATCTTGTTGTCTATGTTCTGGTTCTCATTTCGCCTCTAGTAAATCTTGCCCTGAGTTTGCTCGCCAAAAAAGCATAAAGACTTATATGGCACAAAATGCTGTATCATATTTGAAGCATCCAAGTTGCATCCTTTAGTAGGGAAATCTTATGCCGATGTTTTGACTTCCAGACCTGCAGTTTTGACTTCAAGTTCTATTAATATTACTCCCAGCCCTGAAAGACCAAAACCAAGACCTTATAGGTACATCGGTCACCACATGGCCAAGAACGTCTCACCAAGTACTTCCTATAAAAAAACTGTATTTTTAAAACCAAAGTCCCCTCCAATATCCAGTAATAAGGGATATGATAAGGAAGCTCACAAAGCATTAATCAAAGAGTATAGTATCCCCACTCCTTCTAATGGATGTGCCCTGAACAGTTTATCTCATGATCAAGTACAACAACTATCATCTGAAACCTCGATTCCTGACCTTATTATTGCATTGATAAATTTGCTGTCCAATTTTACCCAATCTACACCGTCCAACGATGCCCCCACCACACTTGTAACACAAAGTGAGTACGACCAGTATGGCCAGACAAAATCTTCTGCAGTGGAACTGTAGAAGTCTAATAAGTAAAAAAAGTGATTTTATATACTTGTTGAACCGGTTTGAGCCATTTGTTTTTGCTCTGGCAGAAACATGGCTCAAACCGACTAATACTTTTAAAGTTAGTGGCTATCATTCCGTAAGGGATGATAGACCTGATGGGTATGGCGGAGTTGCCATATTCATCAAAAATACAATTTCATTTACTTCTGTATATTTACCTGTACATAGCGATGAATTATCTATAGTAGCTGTAAGTGTAAATAATATGTGTATAGTATCTCTGTATATTCCTCGTCCTTCTGTCACAATTTTCAATGAAGTAAATCAAATTTTAACTTGCCTTCCTAAACCTTGTTTAATACTAGGGGACTTTAACTCTCATCATCAGGCTTGGGGTAGCTCATCATCTAATTATTTTGGAGAAAAGTTAATGGATATCCTAGATAGTCATAATCTTTGTACTTTGAACACCGGGTGCCCTACACGTCTTACTGGACCAGATCAAAGCTTTAGTGCTGTTGACCTTTCTATTTGCTCTCCCAATTTCGTAAATTCTTTAACCTGGCAAACCCTTCCTTCATCATATGGTAGTGACCATTTTCCTATTCTTATTTCCTTTCCAACTAACAATATTTTACCCACTAGTAACCTCAAATAGAATCAAATACATCCTTCCCGAAAGTGACAGTGACAGTTGGGACAGATACAAAAACCTGGTAGAAGAAAAAGCTCGTGATCTGCCTACTATAAATTCTGATAATGTTACACATTGTGCGGAATCATTTGCAAAAATGCTTACTGAGGTGGCTACAGAATTGTACCCGGTTAAAAATAATAGACCTTCTAAAATTCCTTCTCCGCCATGGTGGGACCCAGAATGCACACAGGCAATTAAAAAGCGTAAAGAGGCTGAGCGTAATTATAGGCGTAATATGACGACAGAAAACTTCGATATATTATCAAATATTATGAATGAAACGCGTAAGCTTTTTAAAAATAAGAAGTTTGAGAGTTGGAGACAATTCTGTCTATCTATCTCCCCAAATACACCTCCATCTTTGGTATGGCGAAATCTCAGACGGTTTAAATCAGCTATGATGTCCGATTCCTCGAGTCCTGTTATTTCTACAGCATTAGCTAATAATTTTGTAGACAAATTAGCTCCCTCCTGGGTTCCTCGGAATCTAAACGATCCATGTCTTTTATATATCATCTGCAGCTACTCCTTCGGACCTAGATCATCCATTTTCATTGTTAGAGCTGAAAGGCATTATCAACAACAGAAAAGATTCTGCCCCTGGTGCAGATGGTATTCAGTATTCCTGTTTGTCTCATCTTAGTGACAATTCTCTTTCATATTATTTAAATATCATTAATCATATCATGCAATTAGACTCAAATAACATTCCACTTTCTTGGAAATCTCAAATAATATTGCCATTCCTAAAACCAAATAAATCTCCATCGGATCCTTCTGCTTTTCGTCCAATAGCCCTATCAACAGTCCTTATGAAACTTGCTGAGCATTTAGTTAAAAATCGACTTGAATGGCATCTTGAGAGTAAAGGACTTTTATCAGAAAGTCAATATGGATTTAGAAAAGGCAAAGGCACATTAGATAATATTAGTATTCTCACTTCAGACATCCGAATAGCTTTCAGTAATAATAAATTTGTTTCTGCAGTTTTCCTCGATATATCCGCTGCCTATGACAATGTGTTAATCCCAATATTATTAAAAAAATTACAAGACCTATCAGTTCCACTTAAATTCGTGAGATTTATATTTAACATTTTATCTGAACGTTTTATAAATTTGACCTCTACTGATTCTAATTTCTCTCGTACTATATACAAAGGCCTACCTCAAGGCTCAGTCCTAAGCCCAATATTGTATAACGTTTATACAGTTGACTTAGAGTCTGTCATTACCGATCCCACAGTAAATATTCTCCAATACGCTGATGATTTATTAATTTATAATATTAACCAATCATATAATGATTCCTGTTCCGTTTTAACTTCCACACTACATAATATTAAAACTTGGATGGATGCTAATGGATTAGAACTATCGGCGTCTAAAAGTTCTGTTGTTCTCTTTACTAGAACTAGAAATCCCCAACCAATTCAAATCCTGTATGATGGTGTCCCCATTCCAGTTAAACCACATACTAAGTTTTTGGGCTTGATTTTAGATTCGAAACTTACAGGAACCCCACATTGTGATTATGTTGTAGGAAAGTGTGAACGACTTATCAATATGCTCAGATGTCTTTCAGGTGTATGGTGGGGTGCACACCCATTCTCTATGAAGCTTATTTACAATGCTTTAATAAGAAGTGTATTAGATTATGGCACATTTTTACTAGAACCAGGGAATGTTAGTGCATTTAAAAAGTTAGATCTAATCCAGTCTAAAGCCCTAAGAATTATAACTGGTGCAATGAAAACTAGTCCCATAAATGCTCTACAAGTGGAATGTTGCGAACCACCTTTAAAATTAAGGCGACAGTATTTGTGTGACAGATTTATATTCCGAGCTCTTCAGATCCGTAACCACCCTCTTTACTTTAAATTGGAGCAATTATCAAGACTTGTCAATTCTAGCCCTTATTGGTCGCATAAAGCACCACCATGTCCTGTAGTAAGTTTCCGAAAATTCACTTCCTTTGAAGCTCCAACACATAGATGTTCCTATCTACCAATTTTTTCTGTTAATTTCGAGGCCCTAATACTACCTCCTCTGGTCAACTTAGAGTTAAATATACCTAAAAATCCTAAGCATAGCAACAATAAATTTAACGAAATTGTGGTTCAAAATTGGCAAGGCTGGCATTATATATTTTGTGATGCTTCGAAGCATTCTCCTGATTCAAATGTTGGTGTTGGTGTTTATCATCAACAATATAATATTATTCAAAAAATTAAACTTCCTCCCGAATCAACTGTGTTTACAGGAGAATGTTTTGGTTTATATAAATCTATTGAATATGTCCTAATATTTAAACTTAAACAAACGGTAGTATTTTCTGACTCAAAAAGTGCACTAGAAGCCTTATGCAAATTTTCTTTTCATAAATCCAATCATAATTTCCCTTTAATATTTGAATGTAAAAAAATGCTTCATGAATGCTTCTTAAAAGGTCTTCAAATAACTTTTGTTTGGGTGCCTAGTCACTGCGGCATCCTGGGAAATGAAAAATCAGACAAATTGGCGAATGATGCAGTTTCCTCTGGCGACATGTTCCCCTATAAAAACTTTTGCCATGATTTAGTTTCCCTAACCAAGAGCTTTCTCTGGAAGGCTTGGCAGGAACACTGGGATAACAGTGGTCAAGTCAAAGGTCGTAACTATTATAAAATCCAACCTATTATCCCAGCTAAACCATGGTTTTATAAGTGTACATTGGATAAACGGTCCTCATCAATTATCACTCGAATGAGGTTGGGTCATGTGTGTACCCCCGAACATCTGGCAAAGCTAAAAATTGTGCCAACCAACATGTGTGAATGTGGTACCGACATTGGATCGCTTGATCACCTGTTCTTTGCCTGCCCTTTCCATGACCATACTCCTTTCATCGAAGATCTTGTTTCCCTCCGCATCCCTCTTCCATCATCTGTTCATCTTTTACTATCTCTAAATAATATTGACGTTTATTATATTCTATCTAAGTATATTAAAAATAATGATATTAAAATATAATCCATTCCATATTACATACTGATACTGATCCTTTTTTCCATCCTCGTTATTTCCTTTTTATTCCATCCTTTTATTTTTTACCGTTTCCCTACCTTTTACCACACTCAAACATTAAAATTGGCCAATGCACAAGCCGTGCAGCGCCAGAAAAAAAAAAAAAAAAAAAAAAAAAAAAGTGAAAAGGAGGGGTGCGAAAGGGACAGCGCCATAGGGTAGAAAGGGATGCAAGATACAACGGAAACGGATATGCCTATCTCATTAATAAATAAGCTTCTAATAAGGTAAGTAGTTTAATATGCGTTTTATTTCAGGTAAAACGCGTCTATTAACCACATGTTCTATCGATCGTCCTAAACAACATTAGTTCAAATTTTCAAAATTCATCGAAAATGTTTCAGACTCCCCATTCAAGATGACCAAATCACGTGACGTGATAAAGATTTTATGCGGATTTTCAAAAGTGTTAAACAAATATTGTTCAAAATGGTTGGTTAGAGGGATGTAAATGTTCACAGATACATCCTGAATACATGTATGTGATTAGGTTTATTAGGTCTATTGTTTATCCCAAATTACATACAGATAGTCTTCTTAGTACTTACAAGAAATTTGACTCTTGAGCCTAAAATGAAAAACCCTTAAATAGAACCCTATACTACAGAACCCCAAAAAGGTTAGAGCTTTGTAAATTAGTATTAATATGAATTCTATGAGGTCTATTCAAGGAAATGCCTATCTATCATGCTCAAGGATTTTTAAAAGGTGAATATCATCCTGTTTACGCGTACCTGTAACAATTTCAAGCTGGAAAAATGTGAATCTGATTAAAAAGTTAGACTTCGTTCTCGGCGGAAATTTGTCCAACATTACTTGCAGCAAAAGCCTATTATGGAATAGCATTGGTCGTTGCGGGCATCGCGCAGCGTTGCCGCATCGCATCATTAATTACCGCTTGAAGGCTTCTATCGACGTGTTCTGTTTTTATTTAAATTTTGCTGAATCAGGAACAGGCCTGGTGCGAAGTCTCTGCTGCAACCATTGTTTTTTCTTTTTTGTCTTTGGTCCTACCACGGAGTTTCTATCTATGGGCATTTTTTCAGTGGTCCGTTCAATCGAGCCAGGGGAAAATGTTATTTGCCGTAATCCTATTGATAGAATGGATATAACTTCATTTGAACCATCGATCAACGCGGCTCTACTAAATAAAAATGATAATGTGTCTTTTTATAATGTGAGGTAGATAAAAAGAATAGGCGGTAAATAGTAAGTTTGATATCTATGAACAATTCGAGACGTGTTTGCCTTTTAGCCGTTACTATTTGATTAACTTGTTATTGAATGTGTACCTGATATTTTTTTAGCTCTGTATCTATTTCAGTACCTAACTATCGTAAATATGACTTATTTTAGTTCCGTTAGTTATTTCCTCCCGGCTCCGTGGCTCAAAAATATTGGTGTTAATATCAAGTATCAGTGTTTAGGTATCCTTAGACCCCTAATAGAGGTTTTTACAATGCTTTAAACAATGGGACTCATGAGTTTCTGTATATGACGTGTAACTATAAACTAAATATCATGCCATGTTTTTGTATACAACTAGGCATTACTCAAGGATATGACTCATTTGAAATAATTAAATCGATTCCGAAAGTCATCCATTAATCATAAAATTGGTTGTACCTATTCTTAATTAGCAGTACCTAATATATTATTTAACTGGCCTTTCATAATACAAGTAATACTAGGCATTACTTTGAAGAACTGAAGTCCAATTTCTTATCATTATTCACCTCAGTAGATAATATTGCCAAACATAAATAACTACACAAAGATTAATAATTTGGACGAATCGAACAAAAATGAAGGTAAACTGAAAATGCAATAAGTAAAAATTATGTTTTATTATATGAAATTATAAAAACACTATTAATTTAATCAACTTCTCATACATTCACCTGACTCCGTACTACCTGTAGGTACTAAGTAGCTTAAAATCACTTGTATTACAGATATCAGACAAAGGAGGAAACACAAATTTATTATTTAAATACATATATACTACACCCAGAAACTGAACAAACACAAGCGTTCATAACACGAATGTTCGAATCGAACCCACGACCTTTGGCGTATAAGGCTGGATCGCCATCCATTGAGTGAACACACATACAGTTAATTATATTTTATAAGTTAAAGATCCAACGAGTTATGTAATCCTGCCAACATTTGGGTATATTAACACTCTGTTTAAATTTTTTATTTTGGTAGTTTCTTTTTTTAGCTTCAGATTTCAGTTATTGTTTTTTCGTGTATTCATGTTATTTAGTCCAATAAATTCTTGATGAATAAAATGCAAAAGTTAAAGATCCACTTGAAATTTTAAAGTTGTTTGGAATCCTCCGGTAATGCGCGATACTTGTTGGGGCGGGTGTACCCATTGTCGCACGACGTCTTGCCTCCCGCAGCTGTTTGTACCCGTGCCTTTCCCAGACTCGTGTATGTTATTTTCCATCGCAATTTGCTTGTCTGCCTTACTGCAAGCTAGCGGACGGCAAGCGAAGAAATAAAACAAATAACACCTCCGATTATATTTAAAAAAAAATCTCAAGTATTTCAGAAAAGATAAAGTGACTGTGATTTATTAATTCTATACAAGAAGAACGTTATTTGACAACTCTGACAATATAAAAGGTAACATGTTAACCCTCAGCTGATATGTAGTGTAAGTTGTGTCGAAATGTATCACACGTTCTATCTCGACTGAACAAACACTACAAGTAAACTAGGGTCAGTGCTCCTGTAGTTGACCATGCATTAGTAGTTGACCATTTTCAATTTAAGCGCCGATATTAAGCTTTTAAACGAGCAGATGTTCTTATTTGGTTACAAATTGATGTGTCAAAACTAATCAGCCTAGCAACCAATCAGAATTTAGAGAAGTCGCTAGTAAATCCCTCTGGACAACTACTGGCGCATTCGCTGAAATTTAAATTTATTAATTAATAATAAAATAATGGTAAAACTAAATTAAAATTTCATGAGTTTATATTGATAAATAACTAATTTTTAATGTACACAAAAATAATCAAGTCAAAATTTCTAGTAGATATTTAGTAAACATTTTTTTTGTATCGAAATCTGCCTTAATTGGTCAACTACTGGAGCGTTCACCCTACACTCTTTAACTGGAAAAAAATGGTGACACAGTGGAGTATTTGACCCCGATATCAGTTAAGGGTTAATAAATTACATACACATCTACGTGACATAGTTTCGTACTGTAACATAGATAGTTATTGAGGTAATGTTATTATCTACCTATAATGGAGTTACTATGAGCCAACAATCGAATTTACTCGCGGAACTTGATCATGGGTTTACATAAATTTCTGCACATATGCGAATACCTGTTATAAGCTTATTAGATATGGAAACTTTGTATCTATTACCTATAATTCACGCTTTTGGGGCTCCAAACATACATTAAAATCAAGGTAGGACGCCGAATCAGCTTCCTGTTCTTATCAAAAAATGTTGTAGAAAATTTTATAGGTGGGTCATTCTAATCTAGCATGAAAAAACAAAAATTAGCAAAAAATGAATATTTTTTTATACAATTATATTACTTTTAGTTAGGTGCATACAAATAATATTGAAACACAGTTTAATAATCAATAATTTATTTAAAAAAAATAAAAAACTAAAAAAGATCGTACACAGAAATGATCAAAATATCCACAGAAATGATCACATTGACAAAAAAAAATAGGAAAAACAGTTTTCACATGAGTTTCTAATACAAACTTAAAAAAACAACGTATTTCTTATCATAAAAAAACAATATTATTAGACAATTATTAAAAGCTTAGACTAAAAAAAAATCAAACAAATTAATACACAGAAATGATTATTATTTCTGTGTACTAATTTTTTAAATAATAATTCAGTAGTTTAGGATTTTTCATTTCAGTCAGTCTTTTAATTATAATGAGTTATTACTAACATGGCACTTCTAATATTAATTATAAAATATTTTAAATATGTTTTTATAAAAATTCTTCATCTGAGTATTCATTGAAAAAATTGAGGTTTTTTTTACTTTGAGGCAGGCGGTTTGATGTTTAAGAGTACGAGTGGGTGGGTGGGAGGTTCAATAATCGAATATTGATGGAAAATTAGTACAGCACATTGATTATGTCATAAATAAACGCCAGTCTTCAATCTACATTCATGTTACAGATCATCTACAAATTCAACTATATTTTTTTTAACGAAGACTTGGATGGAGATTTTTTTTTTATAATACTAGTGCTTTTAATTAAAGAATGCAATTACTTTATAAAACTGGACAAGTGCGAGTCAGACTCGCGCACGAAGGGTTCCGTAAAAACGGCCAAAGAATCACGTTTGTTTTACAGGAGTCCCCCTTCAATATTTATTTTATTTCAATTTAATTATTTATTTATAATTCTTATATAAAACTGAATATTTTGTGAACATTTTAAGCATCTTATCTATTTCCGTTGTTAATATGGAATAAAAAACGTTAAAAAAATCACGTTTGTTGTATAGGAGCTACCATCAAATATTGATTTTTATTTTTACTATTTGTTGTTATAGTGGCAACGGAAATACTTATATAGTCCCTGAAAATTTCAACTGTCTAGCTATCACGGTTCATGAGATACAGCCTGGTGACAGAAAGAGGGGCGGACGGATGGACGGACAGCGAAGTCCTCTTGAATAAAGTCCCATTTTAGTATTTTATTTTTAGGTAGGGAACCCTAAAAACGGTTTACCTCTAAAATCTATATTAACAGCATTATTAGGTACCTAACTGGCACCTAAGTAGCTAACCTAATCATTTCTGTGTATGATCGTCATTTCTGTGTAATACCATACACAGAAATGAGGGTACACAGAATTGACAAAAGCAAGAGTTTGACGTGATAACCGCCAAATTTCGAGGTTAAATTTTGACATAATCCAATCTTTGTTTTTTGCTATCAATAGGACTTGCGCACAAAATTGCAAAATAATTTTAATTATCGTACTTACCGAATTATATTCCGACCAGAAATGACGCACGAACTTTTCACACATCAGAATTCAACACATAAATGTATTTTTTGTGCCTCAGTGAAAAAAATACAACATAACAACAACACAGCTGACATTGGAAAGGTCCATTGATGCTGCAAAAGAAAAATAGTAACCCCTCGAGAAAATGTTACCACTTTTTTTTACAAAAACTCCCACATACACTGAAATGATGCGTAAACTCGTTACACACCTAAACTTACGTTTTATCAAAAAAATATTGCTATTGTCTTTTCTTTGAAACATGGTGCGAATAGCACATATTTCTCTGAAACTTATAATGTAGTAATCGGTTTTAAGAATTGATTTATAATATTTTTTCAAAAGAAGATATTTGAATGTGGAGCAGGTTACATACACAGGACATGACGAATCTGTGACATTTTCGCTTTTTGAAAGAAATTGTACTTTTAAATTAAATTTTTATTTTTGCGTAAGTGTAGTATAAGGTGTAAGCTTTTGAATTAAATTAAACATGGCCAACTTAATAAGAATTTTATATGTTGTTCTAACGCGTTACACTTTTTTACTCATAGATTAGAATGACCCAGGTAGAGATACTCTACTCTAAGTAAAATTCTATCTATAGGTAGGTAGAATCCACCGATAAGGCAATTGAACAGTAATTTTTATACTCGGCTAAATTTTTATCTTCTTTGATACTGGTATTATTACGTAAGTACTAAAGGTGATGTTAGTCGTATTTTTTCTAACATTGCCTAAGTTTAAATATTTTTTATAAGTTTATTTGTTTATTGCCTGATATTTAATTTTAAGTCCGTAAAAAAATTAGTTAACGCAATATGAATGACTTATGACTCGAATTACTTCTAAGTAGTAGCAAAGGTATACAGGTAAAAATAAAATAAAATCACTTTGTTGCGCTACAATAACTTTTTCTTTACTTAAGTAAATTAATAAATAAAACACAACATCTCATTATATTGACTTGACTTCGTACTAAGCACAGCAGTAACTTATATATGGTACTAAGTAGCATAAGAACTTGTGTTACAGATGACAACTGAGGGTTCATAAATAGAATATACTACATATATTAAACCCCAATAATATTAAAAATAAAATAAGACATATTAATAATTGACCATGGAAACTCTGGACGTGGGTGGTTTTAATTATTCTGAATTAGCCGAATTAAGTTCATACTTACTGAAATTTAGGCTCTAGTCCAGAGCATAAATATGTAAGCAGTTCAATTCTAAGCCAATAAGGTCTCTGTGTTAGTCGGACAGTATCGTTAATATTTTATAAGCACCATTTTCCATCGAACTAGAAACTGGAAATCGATTTTCCGTGTTTTCATAAGACATGGTCAATAGTAGTTCAAAATAGATAACTTGAATTGTTTTTAGTTGGGTTGAGGAACTCATCTAGGTTGGATATCTATTAGAATTAGTTATGTTTTAGTTTTAAAAATATGTTTAATTAGAGCCCGATTCAACCAATCTTATCCGAGATACCTACCATAGATTTGTTCCTTGGATAAAGATCGGTCAAATCGGCCCTCAGTTATAATTTCAAAGGTTAAGATGTGAAATAAACCCGGGACAACACACATGGAGAGCGTTAAGAAGTGGTTAGCAGAGCGCACGGTTAAGAAGAACGGTTTCTACACACACTACAGCCCTCCAAAATGGTGAGTAAATAACGAAACATATCTAAGCGTTTGTACGTATATATCCATCCTTAGCTCTACCATTTGTAACCGAAATAAGTATCATTAAATCTATGTAACGTAACCTGGATTGAGATGGTTTGTAACTACTGAATTGATATTGATTGAATATATAAATTATACAATCCAATAAGATTGATATATTTATTGATTGTTTCGTGTGTGTATGTCTTTTAAAGTCCCTAAGACCCAAAGCATTTTAAAAGGCATAAACAATAGTCATCCATCGTGTCTGTTGTCAGAGGCCTTACGACGTTAAGTGACTAAAATATCAAAACAGTAAAAAACTTTAACCCAACTGATATTTTCCATTTATTTTTTTATGTGATAGGTGCAGACGAGCAGACGGATCACTGATAGTAAGCGATTGCCGTCGCCATAGAGACATGCAACACCAGTAGAGTCACAAGTTTGACCCCTTTCCCCCTAATTGGGCCACCGGTACCCTCAATCACTCGACGACACACAGCGCAGGCGCTGCTTTACGACCAGTCTTCCGGCCCCCGTGGTATCAACTCTGATTAAGCAGGCCCTCTCATGCATTAAGAAAAACATAGGTACAGCTCTTAGTCAATTTTAATGTGGACACTTTGTCTGTTCTTTTGTGCTGTCAATCTCATATTTGGATCTCGCGGCCGTTTACCATCAGGCGGAGTGAGGTCATCTTGATTGTCCTCAATATAAAAAAACAAATAGATTAGTACATTGGATTAAATAAGTGCTTATTAACTTTTAGGCGCAACGTTTTTCGTAACAATTTTAGACTATTAGCTAACAGGAAAACAGTTGTTTGTAAAGGGTAAAAGAAAAGCCTTACAGACAGCAAGTTTGTTTACCGCCGTCAAACTTGCCAGGCTAGACGCGCGAGCGCACGCCACGCAGGACGAAAGAGCCGGCAATCCGGGCAGTGAGTGGCAGGATCGCGTGCCTCCCAGGAAATGTTCCCTATTCGTTCGCCGGACTACTATCTATAGATAGATACTCTTTATTGCACAAAGTATTACAGAACTTAATGCTAAGATGGTAATTTAATGACAATATCTGCGGTCTTATCGCTAATAGCGAAGACAACCTTGGGGTGGAGGAATAATATAGCGAATCAACATTCTATCTATAGACGAATAAAAGAGACAGCATAAGATAATATTTAGACACGTTTTATAATAGGGGAATGGGTGTTGAGGCGCGATGACTTACTCCATAAATGTGTATGAAGCTTAATGAGTCATTGTACACTAATTAGCACGATGTTCGTCCTCTATAGTGTTCGTCCTACAATACCGTAAAAAGGTCAAGAGCTTCTTGTTTCATACACTGAAATGATGCGTTAAACTCGGTTAACACACTCTAACTTACGTTTTATCAAAAAATATTGCTATTGTCTTTTCCTTTTTGGAAAAACATGGTGCGAATAGCCATAATTTCTCTGATAACTTATAATGTTTAGTAATCGGTTTTAAGAATTGTTTATAAATATTTTTTTCAAAAGAAAGATATTTGAATGTGGAGCAGGTTACATACACAGGACATGACGAATCGTGACATTTTCGCTTTTGAAAGAAATTGTACTTTTAAATTAAATTTTTTACTTTTGCGTAAGTGTAGTATAAGGTGTAAGCTTTTGAATTAATTAAACATGGCCAACTTAATAAGAATTTTATATGTTGTTCTAACGCGTTACACTTTTTTACTCATAGATTAGAATGACCCAGGTAGAGATACTCTACTCTAAAGTAAAATTCTATCTATAGGTAGGTAGATCCACCCGATAAGGCAATTGAACAGTAATTTTTATACTCGGCTAAATTTTTATCTTCTTTGATACTGGTATTATTACGTAAGTACTAAAGGTGATGTTAGTCGTATTTTTTTCTAACATTGCCTAAGTTTAAATATTTTTTTAAGTTTATTTGTTTATTGCCTGATATTTAATTTTAATCCGTAAAAAAATTAGTTAACGCAATATGAATGACTTATGACTCCGAATTACTTCTAAGTAGTACAAAGTATACAGGTAAAAATAAAATAAAAATCACTTTGTTGCTCTACAATAACTTTTTCTTTACTTAAGTAAATTAATAAATAAAACACAACATCTCATTATATTGACTTGACTTCGTACTAAGCACAGAGTAACTTATAATATGGTACTAAGTAGCATAAGAACTTGTGTTACAGATGACAACTGAGGGTTCATAAATAGAATATACTACATATATTAAACCCCAATAATATTAAAAATAAAATAAGACATATTAATAATTGACCATGGAAACCCTGGACGTGGGTGGTTTTAATTATTCTGAATTAGCCGAATTAAGTTCATACTTACTGAAATTTAGGCTCTAGTCCAGAGCATAAATATGTAAGCAGTTCAATTCTAAGCCAATAAGGTCTCTGTGTTAGTCGGACAGTATCGTTAATATTTTATAAGCACCATTTTCCATCGAACTAGAAACTGGAAATCGATTTTCCGTGTTTTCATAAGACATGGTCAATAGTAGTTCAAAATAGATAACTTGAATTGTTTTTAGTTGGGTTGAGGAACTCATCTAGGTTGGATATCTATTAGAATTAGTTATGTTTTAGTTTTAAAAATATGTTTAATTAGAGCCCGATTCAACCAATCTTTATCCGAGATACCTACCATAGATTTGTTCTTGGATAAAGATCGGTCAAATCGGCCCTCAGTTATAATTTCAAAGGTTAAGATGTGAAATAAACCCGGGACAACACACATGGAGAGCGTTAAGAAGTGGTTAGCAGAGCGCACGGTTAAGAAGAACGGTTTCTACACACACTACAGCCCTCCAAAATGTGAGTAATAACGAAACATATCTAAGCGTTTGTACGTATATATCCATCCTTAGCTCTACCATTTGTAACCGAAATAAGTATCATTAAATCTATGTACGTAACCTGGATTGAGATGGTTTGTAACTACTGAATTGATATTGATTGAATATATAAATTATACAATCCAATAAGATTGATATATTTTTGATTGTTTCGTTGTGTATGTCTTTAAAGTCCTAAGACCCAAAGCATTTTAAAAGGCATAAACAATAGTCATCCATCGTGTCTGTTGTCAGGGCCTTACGACGTTAAGTTGACTAAAATATCAAAACAAGTAAAAAACTTTAACCCAACTGATATTTTCCATTTATTTTTTTATGTGATAGGTGGCAGACGAGCAGACGGATCACCTGATAGTAAGCGATTGCCGTCGCCATAGAGACATGCAACACCAGTAGAGTCACAAGTTTGACCCCCTTTCCCCCTAATTGGGCCACCGGTACCCTCAATCACTCGACGACACACAGCGCAGGCGCTGCTTTACGCCAGTCTTCCGGCCCCCGTGGTATCACTCTGATTAAGCAGGCCCTCTCATGCATTTAAGAAAACATAGGTACAGCTCTTTATCAATTTTTAATGTGGACACTTTGTCTGTTCTTTTGTGCCTGTCAATCTCATATTTGGATCTCGCGGCCGTTTACCATCAGGCGGAGTGAGGTCATCTTGATTGTCCTCAATATAAAAAAAAATAGATTAGTACATTGGATTAAATAAGTGCTTATTACTTTTAGGCGCAACGTTTTTCGTAACAATTTTAGACTATTAGCTAACAGGAAAACAGTTGTTTGTAAAGGGTAAGAAAAGCCTTACAGACAGCAAGTTTGTTTACCGCCGTCAAACTTGCCAGGCTAGACGCGCGAGCGCACGCCACGCAGGACGAAAGAGCCGGCAAACATCCGGGCAGTGAGTGGCAGGATCGCGTGCCTCCCAGGAAATGTTCCCTATTCGTTCGCCGGACTGCTATCTATAGATAGATACTCTTTATTGCACAAAGTATTACAGAACTTAATGCTAAGATGGTAATTTAATGACAATATCTGCGGTCTTATCGCTAAAAGACAACCTTGGGGTGGAGGAATAATATAGCGAATCAACATTCTATCTAAAGACGAATAAAAGAGACAGCATAAGATAATATTTAGACCACGTTTTATAATAGGGGAATGGGTGTTGAGGCGCGATGACTTACTCCATAAATGTGTATGAAGCTTAATGAGTCATTGTACACTAATTAGCACGATGTTCGTCCTCTATAGTGTTCGTCCTACAATACCGTAAAAAGGTCAAGAGCTTCTTGTTTCTTTCAGTACTAACTCAGTCGACTGACAAGTCACATATAAAGTTGCACGTTCAACGTATTAGTGATCTTATTCTTAAGACCATAGATGTCAACAGAATATGTACCGTTAGTGAAGACTATATGCATGTAGTAAGCAAACAATAAGGAATTTCAATATTTTTTTCTATTCATTCTAGACTCTACTGGATATTTTATATGGTAGACGGCAGATAGGTCAACAGTAGAGTCACAAATCCGCTGCCAACCATTTAACCTCTTTCCCCCTTATTCTCTATTTATTTCTTACTCATACTTTAAAAAACGTAGAGTGGTAGGTACTCTTAATTGGACATATATCACATCAGGCTTAATTTCTGTGCATGTTTCATCCTCTTGGCACAAGGTCTTCAAATACTCGGAGAAACGCCATAAGGAAATAGATAAATGTAACTGTTGCATTTCAGAAATTCTAAATTTGTTCGTCACTAACTTCTACAGTTAACAATATTCGCAATTTTATTACGAACTGTTCTCGTGATTGGAGTTCCATGTTTCCTTTCACAATACAGTTAATAGTTTATTAGAAAATGCATAAATAAATATTTAAAACAAATTCCTAATGCGCCCATTCGCTTGCCCTCATTTCAGTTCAGTTTTAGTGTCCATCACAATTAGTCGTAATTGGTAGTTGGAGGTAGCCAGGCAACTTGGTAACGCCTATGGTGCTAAGCTAACATACCGTGACGGGGTATTGATGGGGTTCGATGACCATCGGCTCACCCTCTGTGACCCAAAACTGTAATGATATTGATGATCGGCTTTTGTTAACCTACAGTAGTATACCATATTTCAACCCAAGTTCTATCTAGTTTCTACAGATTATCAATAGTTGATATTTGATGAATGTAGGTAGCGCTAGGATGTACCTAATTACGGTATTGAAAGCTTTTTGTTGATGGAAATTAATAATAAGTAAGTTATCACAACATCTCATACATTGACCAATACGAATGAAACTAGCGCCGCCAACCTAACCTTAATTATTGCTAAAAACGGCCACTTTTAGCAATAATTGACATAATTGTTATTTGTCGCGTGTTTTATATATTGTAATGCATCTTAAAAAATCCAATTCACTTGGATCTAAGTCTGTAATGTTTCATTTTCTTAAAAAATATCGTATTTTTGCCACAATCAGTGTAAATAGGTCGGCGGCGCTAGTTTCATTCGTATAGCCCTTTAAGGCTTACGCACTTGTGTTACAGATATCAGAAAACAGAGTAAACACTAATATTAATATGTACTTAAACTCAATTATTTATATTGACAAACAGGTTATAGGTAACAGATAAGTATAAAATAACATCGACATAGTATCTAAGACATATACATTAATATAAAATAATATATAGGTATAATAGTTAAGTATATTAAAATGTAAAACAAGTAGGTTACGGTAAAGTCATAACCATTTAGAATTGACTGCACACGTGTTTTTTTTTCAATAATTATGCAATAGATTGGGGGTAAAGGGGGTACGACGTACTACAACGTCACTTAGAGCTACCTTTTTGGACTTATGTCCATCCTTATGTCTGTAACCAAAAGAGCTATTATTGCACTGCGTGGTCAGTCGACTTAACCAATCTGTACTTAATTATTCAAATACTGCCTGAAACCAACCACCAATCACGTACTAAAACTATTAAGGCATTAATTTGCATGCACTCGTGTAATAAGGTCGGTTTAATTTATATGCAATTTGACATGAACACGACCGCTGCTAGCAGATAGGCAAAAAATAAATGCAAGTTTGCGTTGAAGGTGTAAGGTCAGTGTCGATGTGGCGATAATACTGCCCTCGTTAATGCACTCGAATAAATCCTACAATCTTGCCATGACGTCGACAAGCTGCGAGCCACACCAAGGGTGTATCTATTTCACCACTTTACCACTAAAATAATAGTGTCTAGATTTCAATACAAATGATACTACAGGTCAAGTTCCAACAGGTGCTGTAACTTGCAACTCTTGCAAGTGCTTATCTCATCATTACTATTGACTTCTGTAATTTTTAAAAACTTGTCCGGTTAATTTTAAATATTGCAATATATAATACTTACTGATGTTGCTGGTGTCTATGGACAGCGGCAAACGATTACCATCAGGTGATTTGTCTGCTTGTCTGCCTGCCTATCACGTAAAAATATAGTCCAAACAGTAACAAGCAAAAAAACATTTCACTACTCATGAAAAAATATGATATAAAAGATAATTTGATTTTCAATATGATAGCTAAGATCCATTTTCCTACATTGTATTATTAAGCAAAGTGGGTCTCTTGTTTCGGTGGCCAAGACTCGTTTCGGGTTGCTGAGCCAGTAGAGTAAGTAAGTAGATATAAGCATATGGCCATAATGTTATTTTATCTTTTGAGCAATTAAGAGTCTATCTTTCTATTTATTCATCCACTTTAAAATACGGAACCTCGGAATAAAAATAGGAAAACTTTGTCGTGGATTTTCCGCAAGAGCAGCATGCTGTAAATAATCGGTTAATCGCTGGTCTTATGATCGGGAGGACGATATCACGAATCCACTATTGCAGTGCCGAGGTAACCTTCTACCAGGCCAAAGCTATCGCTTACTGCCAGCTAAACCGCGGCGACAGATTGTAGTCAAGTTCAAATTGAAACTAATTTTGCACAACAATTAACAAATTCGTTTTCGGATAGAAACATTTAAAGGTAAGTTTTTCGTTAAGGGTATCTTACGTATTTTCTTAGGATGTTATGGAAGTAGGTACGCATATCCGATAGATATCGTGACATTAGTAAGTGTCGTACATGTATTGACTCTATAGAATTCCATTAATTTATCTTCAACCTTGGACCTAATATTAGAAAACACTCATCCTTAATAATGTATCTACTCATAATTCAAATCTCGTCATATGTCTTATTTGGAAATGTCAAATGTAAATTACCAGTAGGTAGTATGTTTTGCTTTGGCACCTGTTAATTAATGAGTTGTTCTAGTGATAGGAGTTGCATCAGAAGCGCAGTTGCGCCAGTGGGCCGCGGCGGCTCCGAGAGCAGACTGGAGCGCGCCGTGCTGGCGGCCAGGGCCGGCGGCTGCTGGCGGTGGCCGAGGGCTGCAAAAAAAAAAAAAAAGACCACGCTGGCGCACCAACCTGCCCGCGCGTCGTGGCCAAGTGCGACGCGCTGGCACGCCGGCCGTCGAGAGGGGCTCGCTCGCCGAGCTGCAGGTACTGACGGTAAACAACCTCACGCATTAGGTAGGTACTCTAGTGAGTAGCTATACTAGCTGCTGGCGGTGGCCGAGGCGCTGCCGCTGTCGCACCACCTATTAGTACACCATTTTTTTAATTCTCACTTCCTCAAAGTAGTTCCTAATTTTAAGATCGTCAGTTTTATATTCTTAGTATTACTGTATGATTGTATCGTGTAGGAAAAATCAAGAGAATCAAACCGAATCAAAATTACGTACAGTGCTTACACTTCTTATGACGTTCAGTCACAAAATACAGGTATAACAAAATAGAACGATAACAGCGTCAAGAGCTAATTGACCCGTAGCAGTTTCGTAGTTGCTCGTGGCTCGTAGAAAATTCGTAGCACGCCTACAACTTAATTTTGTTTGGTATGCCCGGGCCCGGCTAATGTTTTGTACATTTTGTATGTTACATTTTAAGTTTATGCACTCGTCATTTTTCAACCATCGACGATGCGTAAAAAATGTGCGTAGGTAATTGCGTAAAACTTCACGTATACCCGATTCAAACGTTCTGTTTATCGCGTTTGAATCGAGTCATAAGTTGCTCTTTGAATAACTACAATGCAGTTAGCGTGCGTTCATTAAACACCCGTCATCGGCGTACAAAACCTTCGTATGCATAGGCCCTTACGTGTATAAGTATGTATATGTAAGTATTTTTCAGCACTTTAATGGCCACCAAGCTTCGTGTCCATTTTTATAATTTACATCTTCTTTTTCTTCACTGATACACCCTGTATTTGGACAATAGGTACCACAAAGCGGCTTCTATGATGTAATGTTCTTATATGGGAATGTTACATCAATCTGATCATGTTCCAGGAACTCCTAGACTCGGACTACAACCGGCGCAAGTTCATCATGTGCCGCGACGAGGCGGGCGTGACGCTGCTGCACAAGGCCGTCTTCTACGACTTCATGGACATCGCCGCGTGGCTGGTCAAGGAGTGCCCCGAGCTCGTGCATCAGAAAGACTCTGTAAGTTATATAAAGCCCAATTAGGGGGAAAGAGGGTTAAATGTTGAATGCGGCGCTGCTGGAGGGCGCGGGACGCGGCGGGCCGTACACCGGCCTAACCCTAGTGTTTATACTGGCTGAATTCCACCATCTTCCCATGGCCATCCATAGTAGTTTGCGTATGACGTGAACGTTCCCTTATGCAGGAGGGCCGCACGCCACTGCACTGTGGCGTGCGGCACACCGTGTGCATTTTGAGAGCCCCTGGTGCACCAAAAAGACTCTGTGAGTTACTATAATGATAATATACTCCTAAATGATAATACGGCTATGGCGGCCAAACTCAACGATCAGCCATCGATGATCAGTAAGTTAGAAGCACGATGGGAAGGACCATGCACAAGGCCGTCTTCTACGACTTCATGGACATCGCCGCGTGGCTGGTCAAGGAGTGCCCCGAGCTCGTGCATCAGAAAGACTCTGTAAGTTATATAAAGCCCAATTAGGGGGAAAGAGGGTTAAATGTTGAAATGCGGCGCTGCTGGAGGGCGCAGAACGCGGTGGCCCACACGCCGGCCTAACCCTAGTCTTATACTGGCCGAATTCCACCACTTCCCATGGCCATCCATAGTAGTTGCGTATGACGTGGACGTTCCCTCATGCAGGAGGGCCGCACTACGCTGCCGTGTGCAAGGAGGAGGCGGGAGCGGAGGCGCTGCTGGAGGGCGCGGGCGCGGCACGCCTTAGTACGCCGGCCTAAGCCTAGTGTTGGGCCATACTAACACTAAGGCCTTCCATGGGAAGGTGTAGGATTGCCCAGTAAAACTGACTCCACACTAGCCTCTTTTGAGCGTGGCGTCTTGCCCGCGACCACCCCATACTAGCGTTTTTGGGCGTTGCGTCGACGCGGGACGCCGTGTGCAAGGAGGAGGTGGCGCCGGCGCTGCTGGAGGGCGTGGAACGCAGCGCTGCTATAGGGCGCGGGACGCGGCGGGCCGTACACCGGCCTAACCCTAGTGTTATACTGGCTGAATTCCACCATCTTCCCATGGCCATCCATGGGAAGGTTGTGGGTCATGTCTTGTAAGAAAGTTAGTTGATATTCCCTTATGCAGGAGGGCCCCACGCCGCTGCACTACGCCGCTGTGTACAAGGAGGAGGCGGCGGCGGCGCTGCTGGAGGGCGCGGGACGCGGCGGGCCGCGCGCCTGCCTAACCCTAGTGTTATACTGGCTGAATTCCACCACTTCCCATGGTCATCCATAGTTGTTGTGTATGACGTGGACGTTCTTATGCAGGAGGGCCGCACGCCGCTGCACTACGCCGCCGTGTGCAAGGAGGAGGCGGCGGCGGCAGCGCTGCTGGAGGCCGCGGGCGCGCCGCGCGGCGCGCGGGACGCGGCGGGCCGCGCGCCGGCCTAACCCTAGTGTTATACTGGCTGAATTCCACCACTTCCCATGGCCATCCATAGTAGTTGCGTATGACGTGGACGTTCCTTCATGCAGGAGGTCCGCACGCCGCTGCACTACGCTGCCGTGTGCAAGGAGGAGGCGGCGGCGGCGGCGCTGCTGGAGGGCGCGGGCGCGGCGCGCGGCGGGCCGTACGCCGGCCTAAGCCTAGTGTTGGGCCATACTAACACTAAGGTTATAATGGGCGAATTCCACCACCTTCCCATGGCCTTCCATAGGAAGGTGTAGGATTGCCCAGTAAGACTGACTCCACACTAGCCTCTTTTGAGCGTCGGCGTCTTGCCCGCGACAACCTCATACTAACATTTTTGGACGTTGCGTCGATGCGGCGCCCGAAAACGCTGGTGTGGGGTGATCGCCGGCAATAGTGTGGGACCTCACTTAGATGCGTATGACATGCCGTTCCCTTATGCAGGAGGGCCGCACGCCGCTGCACTACGCCGCCGTGTGCAAGGAGGAGGCGGCGGCGGCGGCGCTGCTGGAGGGCGCGGGCGCGGCGCGCGGCGCGCGGGACGCGGCGGGCCGCGCGCCGGCCCACTACCGCGGCGCGGCGCGCACTCTCCTCGCGCTGCCCTCGCCGAACGACATGCCGCGAGAGAACAAGCCCAACCCGCCCGGTGAGTTGATAACAATCACTTTGACAGTCACAACAATTATTTTGATATTTTGTGTTTGAAAATTTGACAAACTTTATGTTACTTTTTCTAATGTAAAATGAACACCCTGACGCATTGAGAAACCGTTAGCCAGTATGTTACAAATTAATTAAATAAACGAATCATGAAATATTCTTGGCTTAGGCTCTAGGTACTTCATAACAGTATTTCTCTAAATGCTGTGAAAATCAAATGATTTAAGAAAATAATAATTTAATCTTTGTATACAATGATATACAGTTGCATTCACTTATATCTTGTGGCTTTGTACTAAACAAAACTGTTGGTGTCGCAGCAGCCAATACAATTTACAAATTTGTCTTACTAGTTACTAACAAACACTTCTTTATACTATCTTTTATTTACCCCAAGATCTGAAAAGTATTTATTATAACATACCATTGCTTGTTACACAGTACATTTATATGGAGATAGAACAATAGGATATGTACAGAGTTTGTGACACCCTCGAATATAAACAAGGATGTTAATATCTCAAGTTTTTTGAAGAATGGTCGTCACATTTTTTTTTATTTATAACACGACAGACAAGCATTTGACCTCGATCACACCTGATGTTAAATCTAATCTTAATATAATAATATTCTAACGCATTTTATTTTGCATGATACTAAATTTTAGAAGTGATAAAAAAATTATCTTAAAAAAGTTTCGAAAAACCACGCGCGATATATTTTCCAAATGTCAACCTTGTTGAAAAATACGTTTCAGATGTTGTATCGCCTACTATTTTGGTCTATATTTATATTATATTTTGGAAAATTACGAGCAAATCCCCTCAGATTTTCCTCATCCGTCACTAGCATTTCTTCTTAGTGGAATTTTGTAACAGCAATCTATCATATATAACAGCTTATTAATTTCGCGAAACTTTAGGTTTGAAAGTGACGCTTGAACCTTTACAAAGTTTTATAAGCTTGATTTTATCGGCATTTAAAGTGTCACCCGTAAACAATAAATTTTAGTGCTGTTAAGTAAACAAAAACGGGTTATCTTCTATACTATTTATAAAGAGATACCTTCTATAGACAACGAAAAGGCTTATAGGTAAACCGAAAACACGAAACGCTTGCGCGATGTAATTGGACACAGCGCCATCTATTGGTTCATTTCTGAATTACGGTCCCGAAGCGAAGTGAGGGCGGGCCACTAGTTTTAAATAATTTCATTAACATCTCTTTTTTTCTGTCACTAAAGAGGTGACTTTTCAACATTAGGTATCTGATGCATGGTTACCTATGTAGTATAAAATAAAAAATATAATAAGACATTACATTCCTTTGCGCGATTAAATCATATTAGTACCTTACTATAGGTATATCGTGAATTGGTCTGTACAGCCACGGGCGAAGTTGTGGTATCCCTACTTAAGATGCTACTTAAATCATCCGCTGCTGCTGTATATACAGTCGAGTTCAAAAATATGTATACACCTTAGGACCTTGTCACAATAGACATTTATAAGAAAGTGGAAGTCGTTTTCTTATACATCTTTACTGTGACAAGGTCCTAAAGTGTATACATATTTTTGAACTCGACTGTACTAAGTAGTATAAGTTGCATAATAATGAGTACTTAGGTTCAAGTTCACCAACTGACGATAAACAGCTGGAGAACTGCAAATTGTGTACATAAAAAGGAAATTTTACTTAGAATACCATTATTGACTCTTAAATATTTTACTTGTTATGTACTCATAACCTAAAGTACTTGTAACAAATTATGCATGTTTTAATTTTTAGTCCATTTTTAAAACACACAATTATTAAACTAATCGGAAATTATATCTAGATTAATGTGACCTGTGAATGAAATATCTCTGAAACCCTTTGAAACAGTACGCAATGAGATTCATTAAAAAATATATAAAATACAAGCACTGTATCAACAGTTAAAATTGAGTAAACACTACATTAAAGATATATTCATAATGTGTGTTTAATTAATGATTTCTCGGTTTAAAAATATAATTTAAAAAAAGTTTTAAAACATATTCTAAAATGTTACTAGTTGTAGTAGGTATTAATGAAATGAATCCTTTTGATTTTAACGTAATGTTGTTGTATTGGAAAATATTGCTCTATATTCGGTGATCGATTCACTATGATATGACATTTGAAATTATTTATGAATACGTCTCGGTATTGATGTATTACACTTATGTAGTGTATTTCAAAGACTTTAGTTCGTAAACAATAGTGAAGTTGCGAGCTTAGAAATGCGACGTGTTTATGGAAACGAGATCACACAAGTTATAACCCACTATCAGAACTGTTCAAACTTGAAGATTAACTTCCTCTTTCATACACAATTCACATACATGCGATTTTTCATTCCTTCTAGAGCGCTTTTAGAACACTTTTAGTACAAACATTTTGACTGTATAAAATATTTCGAATGTTAAAAAAATTTTTTTTACAAAATGTATGATCCTATGCCTAATGCATTTTACGAATAGATAAAACCCTTGAATGTTAAATAAAAGGAAGATTAATCATAAGCAGCTTAGAATAAAGCTAAACAAAAATAAATTATGTCGACGCGTAGCACTGTCGTAGCAACTTCGTAGCATTCGCGTAGCACACACACGGACTGCTACGTACGCGTTACAACGCTACAAGACTATGAGCGCTACGAAGATACAGTATTTTCTACATACGACGACAGTATATTTAGGTAGGATTTTTTTGAATTACATAATTAATAAATTTTACATGTTATTATTGTAATGTGTGGGTTAGATATTATTAAATGTTCAAAATGTTTTGCACCGAAAACTATTTTAATATCAAAAATCCTACATATTTTTAGTATTAAGAAATAAATACGAAACCTACCATTTATTTACCTCTTTCTGACCATATGCAAAAATACGATACTTATACTAATATTTTACATTCTGGGATTGATCAGTATTTTCTCAATTGTCGACCTTCCATTTATTCAGTCTTCGCTTGAACTACTTAAATTTTAAAATTTCAACTGTTATTATGGCCACCTGCACAATGTATCTTGATAATAGCCGGTCGTTTTATAGCCTTTCGCTGTCAGACGGTCGCATTATTCATTTTTAAATTGCCCGCACCATGCACCAGGTACTTAGGTTCTACTCATAACAGCGCATATTACTTTATATCTACCATCTAACTAGTCTGACACGTTTCTGGCACAATTTCTTAGATACAGGTTGCGCCTTTAAAAAATAATTTTAAATATTTGTAATAATGTTTCCACTGGATATTGTATAGTATACCTACAATATTGATGAGACTATCGTCAGCTCATGGCGAGTTAAGCACTTACGAAATTCGTCGGCTTAGTAAGGGGCTCGGATGGTGTAAAGTGGATAGCATATCTGCCCGGTTTGCGGAAGGTTGTGGGTTCAAGTCCCACCTGAACCCTCCGAGGAATTTTTTAAGTGCAATATTTACTTAAGAATAAATTGCAAAGAATTACTATACCAAAAATAAAAATTATTGCGCCTTTAAAAGTTTTGTCCTATAAGTACTTTTTATCTATGTTTGTTGATGATGATACTTTTGCTACTTAGGAATATGACTTCCTTTAAATTCAAGCTCAAAGATAATTTTTACTTATTGAATAGAATATAAAAATATTAAGGGCCTCGTTCACCATCTCTGAGTAAAGCGTCATGTAATTTACTCCTCAATTAAAGGTTTGGAGGAAACTGGCCCCTACTTTTTTTATTACTTAGAACTTTACTCAGAGATGTTGAACGAGGGCCTAAGTCATCAAAAAATCTTGGACTTATAAATACTGTTAGGAGATATTTGTAAACAGTTGTAAGAAATAACTGCTAAAAGAGATCCCACAACAATCTCAACCATCATCCAAAATAATATCTTTATTTTTCTGAGAATAAGCTTATTATAGCAAATATTTGGTGGGAACCATGGGAATTGTGAATTACAATACATATATATTGGCGTTACTTCGAAAATGTTATACAAAAATTATAAAAGTCTTACTCCAGTCTTTTTACTTAAAGATTCAGTAGCCAATGGCAACACTCTCAGATCTGTGTCTTTTAGATGTGTTTCTTCTTCTATTACGTTTCTCTAAACATAGTTAACCAAAATCTGAAATCACATTCAGATAAAACCTCAGCACAATAATATAATGCTTTAAGTGTCCTCAGAAAAATCAATATGATTACAAAAGAAAAGTTATTTAATAGCCGTCAATGGCGGTTAGTAATAAAAAGGATTTTTTACTGATACACCCTGTATGATCATAAATTTCACCACAAGTACATAAGCTGTTATGTATTGTGGAAACAATTAAATATGACCTTGATATTAGCACGTTTGTTTTTGAACGGCAAATGGGGGACGATTATGCTAATTTAACCTGCAGGTGGGGGGAAGTAAGTGACCACTTAGGTATAAGAGATATAAAGCGTGTTAGAAATGGTAATAACTTCCGTGTGAATGTACTTACCAGTTGTTTATTTTCATTTATGTTTCCGCTTGTTAGAAACCTATACTAATCTTCTTCTGTATTGTATAAAGGCAATCGTTACGTTTAACAGTGTGAGAGCCACGCTTCGGCATTAATGGGCCGGCTTGACCGGAGTGATACCTACCACAAACTCACAAAAGATCGGTGTAAAGCTGCGCCTGCGCTGTTTCGTCGAGTGAGTGAGGGCAACGGAAGTCCAATTTGGGGGGAAAGGAAGTCAAAGAATCACTGCGCACATACAAAAAAACGTGAAAACCTCTTCTTCTATTATACTACTTCATATTTTGTTTTTTTATGATATAGGTGGCAGACGAGCCGACGGATCGCCTGATGGTAAGCGATTACCGCCGCCCATAGACCCTGCAGCACCAGTGGTGTCACAAATGCGCTGCTTACCAAATCATCTTGTTCTATGATTTTTTCCAAAAATAATAAAACAAAGACTAAAGGTATGAACTACTTTCTTCTTTCTTTCTGACTGAATCAATTGGATTTAAACAGTCACTACATTATTCAGGCCACCATTACCGATGCTTAAAATGTACAATACCACAAAAATTACTTCCGTATACTTTCGTATATTTTCGTGTCCTACCGACGACCTAAAAACTACAAAAGGGTTAAAAAGTATATCAGTTTGTAGGGTGGCTGTCCACAGCTCGGCGCACTATTCCATCACATTACACCGACATAATTACATTAGCTGATAAAGGCTTGGCAAGGCGGGGCCACAACGTTGCGTGGTCATGAATATTTATTTTTATGAAGCCTTCCACTCCGACCACACCCGACCATTACACTTTTTTACCTCTAAAAATAGTTGGCCATTCTGAACCGCGAAGGTCACACCATATCTCAGTTTCCATAAATCTAATAGAAGAATAAATAGCGTGGGACACAATGGAGTAATGCGTTACAATTATGTGGAATGACGGCTGTCACGTTAGTTCTTTGAAATGCGGATATTAGGCTGCCTGTCCCATTTAAGCGGAGGCGATGCGGCAGGAGCGGAGAAACGGAACAAAATTAGCCAATAGTATTACACAAAAATTCTACTGGCTACAAATAAATAAATACTATTGGCTAATATTTGTCCGTTTCTCCGCTCCGGCCGCATCGCTCCGCTTAAATGGGACAGGCAGCCTTAGGGTGTTAGCGGCCCTAGAGTCATAATATACTTATACAAATACTAAGCACGCCCTCACGTCGTTTTGGGACTTAACTTTTTTATTAGTACCAATTTTGTCAATAGATAGCGCCGGGTGTCGATTACTTCGCGCAAGTGTTTCATCTTTTCGAGTTGCATATTATTATAAGCCTTCTGTTTGTCTATCTCCTTATAGTTAAATGGTATAGATAGTAGGTAACTACGATCATAATGTATAAGGTTGAAACATTTACGATCATTAAGTACTGAACAATTTGGGTCATTCATTTACGTATTAAAACCATTGTTTTAAAAAGCCACTTACAACATTAAATACCGTCCTAACGTTACCTTAAAGTCTACGTGTTTTACTTAATGGAAGCATCTTCAATATATGAATGTATTTTTTTATCTTTACCAATTTCAAATAACCTTTTCTTATATCTAAGTTCAACATAATCAACACGGACAGCTGACACGTCATGGTTTTTTCAAGTTGTTATTCTGGTATAATGTTCCTGTCTAAGGGTGGCGAAGGCCGCAATCAATTCAATGTCATTAGCACACTTGCTAAATCCCGTACTACGCATATATAAGTACTATATATTAACGAGAATGAATGACTAAGCAACAGGATGAAGAAGGGCGACTCCAGTTGCTAGTTTATTTTGGAATTAAATCACTATAGTAAATCTTCCATGACTTCAATGTATAACTTAACGAATATGTAAGAACTCACTCGTACCAAGTATCTGTGATGTGAAGTTCAAATAAGAGAGCGCTATTACCTTAGTGCCGCCTAATCAGCGCTAGGTCGTTGCTTGCGATGTGTTTCTTCAAAATAAGTATTAGCCTCCGATACGAGAGGTCGCCATTTGTCTCGGTCTTGTGCAGCTTTTCGCCAATCTCCTGCTTGCAATTCACATACATCTCGTCAGCGATAGCGTGGGCACCCCACTGTCCAACGAACCATTTTTTTTTGTTGACCCAGGAGAAATGCGTTACGCATACCCATCCGTCTGCAAACGGATGGGTTATGTCGGACTCCCCCCCGCAGAAGGCGGGGGTAACTGTCCAACGACCATAGATTGTCCAAGATATGCCATCTTGGCGCCCCGATCTGATACGATTCTTTCAACGTGGCAGATCCATTGGAGTCTACATATGTGCATCGTCACCCGCATTATGTTTGGGTACGCTAATTTTGGCATTTTTCAGGATTTGTCAAGTTATTATATTTTATTTTAGTTTTTAATAAAATATAAAGTATCAGGCCAGCAGCGCTTATAGTGCGGTAAGGGCGCTTATCGCATGCACGATCAAGCCGGTTTGTGAGTGTTTTGTAAAAGTTCCGATTATGTTAATCCCGCGATACGAAGTTGCGCACGCGAACTTGTTGCTTACCTAAATTTATTGCTCTGTCTCTGGCATGGAGGAAAACAAATGAGAAATGACGTAACTTGGAAAGACGTTAATCAGCCCTAGGAATTTCGAGGAAATAGGTACTACACAAGTATTCCATTGAGTGCTTCATTCACTTATGTTCATGGAACTTTCGGCTTTATGTGTATGAAAAACAATGGACACAATTGAATAAATATTCGTTATATTAGACATCATGTATCGTAGAAGAATAAGTACACTTTTTAAGATCTTAATTATGTATCGATATCCAAATAAAATTAATGACAGTTATAATAAAATTTTCAAAACGTCTAAGTTAAATTACCAAAAATATTTTTAACATAATTATGCAGTTACTTATGCATTCGCTTTTGCTTCGCTGTTAATTAATCCCTATTATAAGAATGCTGTTATTGATAACTAAAATCGACGATGTATTAGGCGAGAACAGTCAACAACAAACAAGGGAGCAATATCTTTAAACTCTCTCAAACCCAACAACGGTTCAGGTCGGCGTCCGTAATAAGACTGTTGAAATCTTGCATATTGATCGTATATTAATGAATATTTATTTTCAGCGAAACTAATGTTTAAACTTTCGTATGGATAGTAGGTTGAATTAAGGTAAACCCTTACGTCGCGTACAGCGCAATGATCGAATTCCGCCATAGACATGGTGGAATTTTGTTTACGATTCGTTTGTAAAGCGACCACAACCATTCGAGGTTTTTCAATCTGTGATGAAGTTTTAATAGACCAAGTATGTTTCCGGGTTTTGGGCAATAATGGGTATTCGTACAGATCCCAATTACGAAATGCGACTGTTATCGCTCGAATCTTTCTAAATGTTTTAACAAATTAATTCTTTCGCGGTCTGATACTTTGACATGCGGGACTCGCCAGACAATTTTATTTATATTATGTCTTGAACAACTTCGCCAGCATTTAACTTTAAAGCATTAAGATTTGTGTTACTTCTTAAAAGAACTAATTCATGTTTACAATTCATAATGATTTTTTGGTAATCTTCTGCGAAACCTAATACTTTATTAAGTGGAATAGAGGCTGAAAATACACCATTAATAGTATTGGATATACCAGAAGGGGACCAACCCCAAACACTAGCACATTTAGACTCATTATCATTTAACGATAGATATGATTTTATTGTGCACGACAGACCGGCCTTAGA
>JABMDO010000521.1:0-26387 GCA_014851415.1 Cnaphalocrocis medinalis
AACAACAAACAAGGGAGCAATATCTTTAAACTCTCTCAAACCCAACAACGGTTCAGGTCGGCGTCCGTAATAAGACTGTTGAATCTTGCATATTGATCGTATATTAATGAATATTTATTTCAGCGAAACTAATGTTTAAACTTTCGTATGGATAGTAGGTTGAATTAGAGTAAACCCTTACGTCCGCGTACAGCGCCAATGATCGAATTCCGCCATAGACATGGTGGAATTTGTTTACGATCGTTTGTAAAGCGACCACAACCATTCGAGGTTTTTCAATCTGTGATGAAGTTTTAATAGACCAAGTATGTTTCCGGGTTTTGGGCAATAATTGGGTATTCGTACAGATCCCAATTACGAAATGCGACTGTTATCGCTCGATCTCTTTCTAAATGTTTTAACAAATTAATTCTTTCGCGGTCTGATACTTTGACATGCGGGACTCGCCAGACAATTTTATTTATTATATGTCTTGAACAACTCGCCAGCATTTAACTTTAAAGCATTAAGATTTGTGTTACTTCTTAAAAGAAACTAATTCATGTTTACAATTCATAATGATTTTTTTGGTAATCTTCTGCGAAACCTAATACTTTATTAAGTGGAATAGAGGCTGAAAATACACCATTAATAGTATTGGATATACCAGAAGGGGACCAACCCCAAACACTAGCACATTTAGACTCATTATCATTTAACGATAGATATGATTTTATTGTGCACGACAGACCGGCCTTAGAACATAGTAATAAGTTTGATTAATAATGAATGTAAATAGTTATAGATAATTCGCAAATAAATCATAGTAATTTCGGTATTTTATTTCACACTACACATAGATACTATATAGGCAGGAATAGATAGGGCATACACCAACACGTAGCTAGGACACTATACACAAATAGGTATCTGGGATGAGTACCTAGGCTTAGAATTGTACCTAAGTCCTAGATAGATAGGAAAATAGCATAGTAAAACTCACCCAGACAAATAGATAGGTATAAGTTTGTATAGTCTCCCGTGTTGTAGTTCATATAGTTATAGGCCCCTTTTGTATTGTTATTTGTTTCTTTGTTATATTGTTCGTTTGTAATAGCATAGTTAATAGTAAATAGGAAAACATTGTAAATAGTATAATAGCTTATGTAAATAAATGATTAGATATTGCTAGAGCGAGACAGGTGTAGGTTGTCGCGCGACAGTGGCGCCGCCGCGACGGCGAGGGACGTCGCGGGGGCGCCCGATTGTTATTGGCCGACGCCAAATGAGCGTTCGCGCAAATCGTACAGGTCGGGGCTCACAAAATTAGTATATAGATCGGTGGGTCCCGGCCAAAAACATGCTCTCGTCTCCACCAGAGAGGTTTCTCGACCTCTACCTCTCGCCCTGGCACTACTACCTAGCCAGAAAATCGTGTCTTGTTTCTTACCTACCTGGATCAGCTTACAGGTGCACAGTGCTGCACATTTTGGTCCATCGGAGTCGGATCATTGCGGTTAGAAGAAGAATCAAGCATCATCATGCCGCTAGTCACGAGGTCGAGAGCCAGCAGGGACGAGCGTATCATTTCGCGACCGAATAGTCAAGAACGGTTCGAATAGCATTCGGTCATCTTCCGCCGAGGCTACTCCTGCCACATCGACGCCGACGTCTTCGAGGAGAAGCTCCTGCGAGACGACGTCGGCCATCAGCACGAGCGCCACGGGTACATCGGGTTCGACGATGACAACATTGGGCGCCGCGGCTCCCCACCGCCCGCGGGAAATAGTATAGTGCCCGCGGGAAATAGTATAGCTGCAGGGGAGTCCGCAGCGCCACCACCATTGCTGCAGCCGCTAGCGACGCCGCCGAACACAAGCGTCGCGCCGTCGCAGCCGCCGCCACCGCCAATTAAGAAATTGGCACCTCGCATAGTAAGCCGGGATACTACGCCGCCGCCGCGAAAGAAGATCGCGCCGCAGCAAACTCCCATCATAGAAGACGCGCCGCCGCCACCCTACCACGGCAGCATCGCGCGCACCATCGACGCGGGGGGAACGCCTTCGCACCAGCAGCGTGAAAACAAGAATGGCGCCGCCGTCCACTAAAGACGCGGCGCGCCAAGCATCGGAACACATGAAGAAATCGAAGAAACCAAGTGAGAGCTCTGTGCGCCTCGCCAAGGCGCGCGCGGATCTCATTCGCCTCAAGATAGAACTCGCCGCCGCCGACATAGAAGCTATAGAAGAGGAAATGCAACTGGAAGCACACCTCGCCGAAGCGGACTCCGAAGTCGGCACCGTGACGACGGAGATGACGACTGCGCGCCGCGTCAACCAATGGCTCGATGAGAGCCAACCTGGGTTGGCAATAGATGAGCACCCACACAACGTCGACGCGCCGCAGCAGCAGCAGGAGCAAGCAGAGGCAACAGCACCGACGGGCCCCCCCCGCGTCCCGCTGGGGCCGCCCGCCATCGTCGAGCGACGGACTACGGCGAACGAGAAACCGACTACAACACCGGCGGGAGAGATAGTCTCCGCCCATACGAAGATCGACCTCGGCGAGCTTGCGTCGGCAATTGCGCTCGCCGCCAAAGCGGGCCAACAGCAAATAGCGCCGCGCAACTTCACCGAGCTACCTCCGTACAGCGGGGCCTACCAAGAATGGCTCTCCTTCCGGGCCGCCTACTACGAATCTGCAAGCGCATACAGCAACACAGAAAACATCGCCCGCCTTCGACGATGTCTTCGGGGACGAGCCAAGGAAGCGGTAGAAAACCTCCTCATCTACAACACCAGCGCCGAGGAAGTAATGAAGACTCTGCAGTCGCGTTTCGGACGACCGGACGCGATCGCCCTCGCCGAGTTGGAGCGTCTGAGGGCGCTCCCTCGGCCCTCAGACGCCCCCAAGGACCTCTGCATCTTCGCCACAAGAGTCAACAACATCGTAGCTACACTTCGCGCGCTAGAGAAGATCTACTACCTCTACAACCCCGAAGTCACGAAGGCAACAATAGAGAAGCTCACTTCTACATTGAAGTACCGATGGTTCGATTTCGCTGCTGAAGAGAAAATAGAAGAACCGGACCTGCTCAAGCTCGCCCGCTTCCTACAACGAGAAGCGGACCGCTGCGGGCCGTACGCGCAGCCGGAGCAGGCCGGAGAGACGGCGAACCACCCCCCGCACCCCCGCAGGGCGCCTCAGAAGACGTACGCCACTGCAATAGAGCCGCAAGAGTGCCCCGTTTGCGATAACGGGGGGCACGCTGCGGCTAACTGCCGCCAGATGACGGAGGCAGACATAGCGGCCAGGTGGGACCTGGCCAAATCGAAGTCGCTGTGCTTCAGATGCCTGAAACATAGAACAAGAAGCCATCACTGCAAAGGGAAGCCGTGCAACATAGATGGGTGCAACCGCATGCACCACCACCTGCTTCACTTCAAGAAGAGAATCGCAATAGAAAATAGAAGCGAAGCGAAGCCAGAAGTTGTCACCTCCACATGGGCCCCTACGAAGACGCAGGCCTATTTGAAAATAGTTCCGGTCCGCGTCTCCGGCCCTAAGGGGGAAATAGAAACGCACGCGCTACTCGACGACGGCTCGACGGTCACGCTGATAGACGCCGAAATAGCAAGAAAAACCGGCGTGAGGGGACCCGTCGACCCGCTGCATCTGGAAGCCATCGCCAACACAGAAGTGGACGCCTCCCAATCAAGACGCGTGACACTGACGCTACGAGGAGCGACTGAAAATCATCGGATACAGGCGCGCACATTCGACCAACTTCGATTGACACCGCAGCGAGTGACAGAGAGGGACATAGCCGGTTGCAAGCACATAGAAGACATCGCGGGGCAACTTACCTACAACAACGCCGCCCCTAAGTTGCTCATCGGTCAAGACAACTGGCACCTGCTACTCGCCAAAGAAGTTAGAAGAGGACAGAAGAGTCAGCCCGTCGCGTCGCTCACTCCCCTCGGGTGGGTACTGCACGGCGCCCACACTCGCACCCTCGGTCAGCGTGTGCAGCGTGTCAACCACATAGTCAGCGCAGATGTCGACATGGACGAGCAGCTGCGACATCACTTCGCCCTCGAGTCGCTCACCATCACGCCGAGGCAGCCCAGTAGCGACCCCGAACAACGCGCCCTCGTTATGTTGCGCAACAACACTACGCAACGAGAGGACGGCCGCTACGAGACGGGGCTTCTGTGGAAAAAGGAAAACATCGCGATGCCGAACAATTACGACAACGCGCATAGCAGGCTCCTGAGTACCGAGAAGAAAATAGACAAGAATCCGGAACTCAAGAGGAAATATGAAGAGCAAATGAACGCGCTCGTAGAAAAGGGCTACGCCGAACGCGCGCCACCGCAGACGACGCAAGATAGAACGTGGTACCTGCCGCACTTTCCCGTCATCAACCCGATGAAGCCGGGGAAAGTGCGAATAGTGCACGACGCAGCCGCCAAGACCCGAGGAGTGTCGCTGAACGACCACCTGCTCACCGGCCCAGACCTCCTACAATCACTACCAGGCGTCCTGATGAGGTTCCGACAACACCCAGTCGCGATCACAGCTGACATTGCAGAAATGTTTATGCAAGTGAAAATCAAGCCAGAAGACAGAGACGCACTGCGCTACCTATGGAGGGGGAGCGAGAGGGGTGACACAGAGCCGCAGCAATACCGGATGACGTCGCTCATATTCGGCGCGACGTCGTCCCCGGCTACGGCGATCTTCGTAAAGGACACCAACGCAGCGAAGTACGAAGACACTCACCCGGCGGCCTACGATGCGATCCTGCGCAACCACTACGTCGACGACTTATCTGCAGAGCTTCAAGACTGAAGATGAAGCGATCCGGACGGCGCGCGACGTGCGGGAAATACATAGAGGGGCCCACTACGAGTTGCGACAGTGGACGTCGAACTCGAACGACGTCCTGCGCGCGCTCGGCGAAGAGAGCGCGCCCACCCAGCCGTCTATAGACTTGAGAGACGGCGCACAGGCAGGAGCGGGTCCTAGGGCTCATATGGCGGCCCACCACCGACGACGTCGCCTTCAACCTCGACTTGGCGCGGCTACCAGAGGACGTCATCAACAGCGTCGAGCCGACCAAGAGACAGATACTGAAGGTGATAATGTCTCTCTTCGATCCACTCGGTTTCGCTGCGCCCGTTACAACGCGCGCGAAACAAATCCTGCAAGAAACATGGCGCCGAGGCACCGGCTGGGACTCGAAGCTGAACGGCGACCTGGCGCAGCAGTGGCAGGAGTGGATGGGCCACCTACGAGATCTGAAGAAAATAGCCCTACCCCGGTGCTATCCGAACTACAGCGACGCGAGAAGAAGGGAGCTACACGTCTTCGTCGACGCCAGCGAGAGCGCCTACGCGGCGGCTCTATACTGGCGCCTAACAACAGCTGACGGCGAGACGACCCTATCGCTTGCGCTCGCAAAGGCGCGGGTGGCGCCCCTAAAAGTGACTTCGATCCCGCGGCTCGAACTACAAGCTGCGGTGATGGGGTCGAGGATGGCCGCCGCAGTCATCGAGGAACACGACGCGAAGCCAGACGAGAAGATATTCTGGACGGACAGCAAGACCGTGCTCACGTGGCTCAAGACCGGCGCCCGGAGCTACCGCCCATACGTCGCTCACCGAATAGCAGCGATCGAAGAAAACAGTTCGATCAGTGAGTGGCGGTGGGTACCGACGAAGCTCAACGTCGCCGACGACGCCACGCGAGACGTACCGCCGGACTTCAACACGTCGCACCGCTGGTTTCGAGGCCCAGACTTCCTACGCGGCCACCCATCCACCTGGCCGACCGAGACACCGAAGCGCGTCGAAAACACCGGGGAAGAGAAGACCTGCAACACACTACATAGCAAGATAGCGCCTGCATCGCTGAGAAATAGCTTGCCCGACTGCGCAAGATTCTCGCGATGGGAAAGGCTACTTCGCGCAACCGCCCGGGTGCTACAGTTCATCGACCTCTGCAGAAGAAAAATAGATACAGTCCACTACAAGCGAAATAGAAAAAATGCAGAGAAGGACCCCACCTGGCGGCGAATACCGGCGAAGAAAACAGAAAAACCGAAGATAGTAAGTCTAGACCGGAAAAATCTAGACTTGAAGTACCTGCCTATAGAAGCGGGAACACTAAGACGGGCTGAAACCCTACTTGTGCGAGCGAGCCAGCAAGAGTCGTTCGGGAGGGAGTTAGAAGATCTGCAGCGCGGCAAGCCGGTCGCGAGCGACAGCAGACTACGCCCCCTGGCGACGGAAATAGTCAACGGTGTTATCACACTGATAACACGCATCGATGCCGCCCACAACATAGACAGCTGCGTGAAGAGGCCGCCGGTGTTAGACGGGGATAGCCACATAGCCCGTCTATACATGGAGCACATACATAGAAGCCTACATCACGCCGGGGTAGAAGCCACAATCAACGAGTGCCGCCAGCGATATTGGATTCTCCGCCTACGACCCACTGCGAGGATGATAGTACATCGATGTCTGCCATGCCGTATCAAGAGGACCTCGCCACCTGCGCCACCTACCGGCAACCACCCGCACTGTCGGTTGGCACACCACCGGCGGCCGTTCACCTTCACCGGGCTGGACTACTTCGGCCCGCTGACCGTCGCCGTGGGACGCGCCGTACAGAAGCGGTACGTCGCCCTCTTCACCTGCCTGACCACTCGGGCAGTCCATCTGGAGGTGGCGGCGAGCCTCAGCACAGACTCGGCGGTGATGGCGCTGCGCCGCATGATAGCGCGGCGCGGCTGCCCCGCCGAGATATGGTCCGACAACGGGACGAACCTCCAGGGAGCAGCCAAGGAGCTACGTGCAGCCATCGACCGAGCCACAGAAGAGGAGGCGAGCAAGAGGATGATCAGCTGGCGCTTCATCCCCCCCGGCGCCCCCTTCATGGGGGGGGCCTGGGAGAGACTGGTCCGGAGCGTGAAAGTCGCGCTCACGGCCGTCCTGCATGAGCGCAACCCGCAAGAAGAAGTCCTCACCACGCTCCTCACCGAGGCGGAATACACAGTCAACAGCCGCCCGCTCACCCACGTCTCCGTGCACCCTGAAGACCCCGAGGCGATCACGCCTAACCACTTCCTCCTGGGCGGATCGGCGCGCACTCCACCATCGGGCGCCTATGAGGACGCCGACCTAATAAGGCGGACTCATTGGCGCGCATCGCAGCGCCTGGCCGACCTCTTTTGGGCCAGATGGCTCAGGGAGTACCTCCCCGAGCTCCAACACCGGCGGGAGCCCCACGGCAAGGGCCCCGCAATCAAGATCGGCGACGTCGTGCTCATCACCGACGGCACGCTACCCCGCAACGTGTGGCCGCGAGGACTGGTCACCGCAGTGTTCCCGGGCCCCGACGGAGTCGTCAGGGCCGTCGACGTGCGCACCAAGGGCGGAGTGCTGCGGAGGCCTACGAAGAAGCTCGTCATCCTGCCAACGGAGCCGGCTGTCCAGCACCGACAGCAGATCGCGTCGACCGAAGGACAACGCGCGGCGGGAGAGATGTGCACGACAGACCGGCCTTAGAACATAGTAATAAGTTTGATTAATAATCATTGTAAATAGTTATTGTTAATTCGCAAATAAATCATAGTAATTTCGGTATTTTCATTTAACACTACACATAGATACTTACTATATAGGCAGGCATAGATAGGGCATACACCAACACGTAGCTAGGACACTACACAAATAGGCGTCTGAGTGAGTCCCTAGGGCTTAGGATTATACCTAAGCCCTAGATAGATAGTAAATAGTCATAGTTATACTCACTCAGACAATAGTTATAGATATAGGTTTATATAGTGTCCTTATCGTTGTTTGTATAAGTTATAGTTATAGGCCCTTTTTGTTATTGTTACTTATTTGTTTCTTTGTTATATTGTTCGTTTGTAATAGCATAGTTAATAGTAAATAGGAAAACATTGTAAATAGTATAATAGCTTATGTAAATAAATGATTAGATATTGCTAGAGCGAGACAGGTGTAGGTTGTCGCGCGACAGTGGCGCCGCCGCGACGGCGAGGGACGTCGCGGGGGCGCCCGATTGTTATTGGCCGACGCCAAATTGAGCGTTCGCGCAAATCGTACAGGTCGGGGCTCACAAAATTAGTATATAGATCGGTGGGTCCCGGCCAAAAACATGCTCTCGTCTCCACCAGGAGGTTCTCGACCTCTACCTCTCGCCCTGGCACTACTACCTAGCCAGAAAATCGTGTCTTGTTTCTTACCTACCTGGATCAGCTTACAGGTGCACAGTGCTGCACATTTATTGTGGTCGTAATACCTGCATTTTTGATTCTATCTATTTCAATACCGTTTATTTCATAACGGATGTCTTGAAATAAAAACAAGGCAGGATTGTTAACAAAATGTACATTTGTTACTCTTTCCTTTTCTTTTGTTGTACTGTTGTGTTTGTACACATCAGCTCTGCCCTCAATATACAAACTGCTGAGCGCAGGTAACACGTACAAATCTTGCTGATTAATCGGTATCCGTATTTCGTCATTCTTGTTGAAACTTGTCACATATGGTTTGTATGAATGAAATTCAAAACTTTCAATGCTGTTGTCATGTGACGGAGATTGAGCGATATTTAAAACGTTCATTTTGTCAATCCAAGTATCTTTAAAAATGCCTTATTTTTTTTGGTCAGCTTCTTCTTCTTAGTGTAATATGGTGTTCTTTTATGCGATGTTCTCCTCGAACTGATTTGATTTCGAGAGGTAGCAGGGTTTTTATTGAAATCTAACATTTTTTCCTAAAGTGTAAATACAGCTGGATCTCTTCACCACGTAAATTAATTTGTTTATTTTCTTCGTCTAACAATCGGATATTTATAGAACTTATTGAGCTCTGATTTACAGGAAAGTAGATTAAGTTTTTAGGTGTTTCTATTATTCGATAACCAGGCGGTACGTTCGGCACAAATTCATAAATTATATGACTTGCTTCTCCGTTCACAAATGATCCGCTCACAATGTCACATTCGATGCGTACTATGGTTGTTGGTAAAATGTTGACAGGATACTGAGATTCAGTTTTTATATTCGCTTTTACAGTTTCAAGACCAAAACCCAAAATCTTACCAATGGAATCTGTTTTATGGAAATAAACATCTTCCGAACAATAAATACATGTTTTTAAAGTATTGTTGTTGGCAGTTAACTTCAATGTAGCATTTTTTATGTTGCTCTGAAGATAATCACAAATATCTTGTAATTCATACGATCCTTCAGGTATTTTTATCACTTCATCGTTTCCATAGTAAAATTTATTGTTTCTTTCATCTATATTGGGAATAGAGTTGAATGTAGAAAAATACAGAAGACCGCACTCATACTCCTCACTTAATTCTAATGTAGGAGAGTAGTTTGTTGTTGAACATGCGTCTCTACCAGTTATCGACACAGTGAAAGATATGTTTATACTGAACACGATTCTTTATTTTATCCTTTATTTAAATGTTTTTTTCCAATAGTTTTTTAAAAATTTAAACAGAGATGACCACAATTTATAGTACCAAACTTTTGATACCGTACAATATTATAACTAATTGTCATGTTTTCTTAAATAATTTCTTAATTCTAATGGAGGCTTTAAGTCGCCAAAACTATCAAAGTATTCACAGTAATTGTTATGTTTGACGTAGGCTACCCAGTGTGTTCCTGGACTATCAGAGCTATCCAAATTAAGTACCGCACATTCTATTTTTCTTGGCTTTGATGGAAGTGTATCTCTCATAAATACTCCCCGAAAATATGGAATGTCAGTAGCATGATCCACTATATCTAAATCTGTTAGTGCACGTCTAGGCAGCCGTTTAACTAGTTTTTTGAAGGGTTTAAGTATAAACCAGCACCCTTTTTATGAGGTTTGATGTACAATCCTTTGCCAAGAGCTACTGCTTCCATTGTTCTGTTATGACGTTCAGACTCTTGAAGACTTTTCTGAGCTGCTTTGGAGTCATTCACTGCTTTTGCTATACCAGCTGCTCCACCTGCCAAAGAACCCAAAGCCGACAAGCCTGCGAAGATTGGGATTAAAGGTAATAGTCCTCCACATTTTGGCAGAGGAATACATCGCGGCAACTTGGTTCCTTTTTTATTTTTGAAGATTTTTTTTGCTGCTGCGCATGCGTATTTGATAGCTGTATGACTGCCTTTGGTTTTTAACTTTTTAAGTTGAGATTTAATTTTCTTCACAGCTGCCATAAATGAACGAGCACCCGCACCAGTCTTGAGTTTAGCTTTCATAGCATTTTTGACTATCCATGATGCAACTTTTTCACCCCTCTTAGCATCTTTAGCGTTCAATCTTTTCTTAGCCATATTCATAAGTTCTTTATCAGCCTTTCGTCGAACGTTTAAATCGTGGTCGTTGTAAGCAATATCGTGATACATACAAGCTTTGTCTAACTTATTTATACCTCTGTCTCCCCTTTTCAAACGTTTCTGTAGCTTTGTTCCAGGACCACAAAATTGATATCCAGGTAAATGTAGCTCGAACGGTAAATGGTTAATTACACTGTCTATAATACCACTTCCCTCCTTCATTGATATGCTTAGAATGAATGGATTTGGATTAAAATTATATTTATATGTATTATAAAACAATCTCATTCTTGTCTATCCAACTATTTTCTTCGTTGCTGAGGCCTAGCCATTTCACAAAATATTTATTACCTTTTCTTTTAATAATCTTCTCGATAAGGTAAATGTCAGGATACTTCGTTTTTTGTAATTCGTACTCATAAAAAGTCCCTAATATAACCTGCTTATGCTTATCTTCCAAATGATATGTTGGTGGGTTTGTATCATTCACCTTTACTACTGTAAATATTTCCGTTGACCAGTTGGGAGTATAACCTTTGTAAAAGTCTCCTTTAAATTTGCTAATACGTACATGATCACCAACTTGAAATTTAGGCTTCAAGTGTTTTCGGTTTCCATACGCTTTACCAATATTACACAATACAACCTTTTCATTTGTCTTATTAACATCTTTAGGCTTAAATTTTGTTATGCGATGAATAGTGCTGTTATAGTTGTCTACCACAGTATTTAATAATTTACCCACCCATTGATAGCAGCCGTATAAACTGAAAAGTTTGAAAATGTGTGATTTTAGAGTGCGTATGACTCGCTCTACAATAGAAGCTTTTTTCACGGAAAAAGTAGAATAATGGTTCACATTATATTTTTTTAACAATTGACCGAAGATATCATTATAAAACTCTTTGCCCAGATCTGTTTGCAAATATTTAGGCTTTCTAGACGAATCTTTGAATATCTGGTGCATAGCGTTCACAACACAGTTTTTTTCTTTCGATTTTAGGGAACTTGTCCATACATACTTTGACAAAGTATCTATCACTACTAATATGTATTTGTGTCCTTTATTAAAGTTTGAATATTTTTGTAAATCTATGAGGTCGGCTTGCCATAGATCATCAATTCCTTTTATAACTGTGCATCGACGTGGGAAATTTCTTCTGGCTGATTTGTGAAGTTCATCAATTATCTCCTTTTTGCTCATTTTTCTTTATTTTCATATGAATTAGTTTGTCTATTTCCGATTTTGAATAAAATGATTTATTCAAATGGTCTGTTGTAAAGGTTTCCAATTTCTTCAATGTAATTTCATCTCCAGCTTAACTTTTTCAACCTCATTTCTTAATTCTTGAACCGTTTTGTCTAAATAAGCTTTGTTAACTGCTTCGTCGTCTTCAGTTGGATATGATAACCCTTTTAATTTAGAAGATTTTAAATCGTAGTGTCCGGTATCAGATTTCACCAATGTTTCATTGTAGTTTCCAATGTATTCTGTCAATCGTAAACGTTTATGGACATGATGACCAAATTTGTCTACGTTCATTGCTGTCTTGATGGGTTGACTCTTAAAAGAAGACTACCCAATTTTCCAGGTTTCTTCTTTATATGTTCTACATTTATGATACCAGCTTCATGAAGTTCCGTAATGATTGCAGTTATTTCATTATTTACGCCAGTGTTACCTGCTTCCCAAGATGCAAGTAGTAACTTTAATCGTTCAACTAACTCGTTTGGATCATCCCAGTAAACTAGATCAGTATCTGATTTCACTGTCTTTAAAAGTGAAATTCCTTTACCTTGTGGAATACTTTCAACACTTGTAGTTGGATTTCTAGAGAATTTGAACAAAGGCTTAATTACATTCGTATATTTAAATCCTTTGTTGCTGTTAATGGGTTTTGATGATTCACAATTACGTCGATGAGCATTAGTTTCTATAAGAAGTAATTTGTAATATTGTAAATCATCATCTGTTACTACATCTAAATTTGGTTTCTTTTTGAATAAAAGTTCTTTTAGGCCATCAGTTTTTTTGACATTAAGTGTTCCTATTTTAAGAATACCACCGTCGTCATAAACACGAGTTTTTCCCAGTAATAATTTACCTCGTTCATTTCTGACTCCAAATGGCACATCTTTCATTATTTCAGACGATGTTGACCAAGACAGTGATTGATTTTTAAGACTTGGCGATGACTGTAGAGATTTAAATGATCCTTCGCTAATGTTATGGTCTTCGGACGGTGACACAACAAGGGTTTTGTTGTAATTGTATTGCTCTTGTTCATCATCTTCATCTTCCTCACTAACAGATTCATTATAATCTTCATCAGATGCAAATAATGAATGGTTCTCGTCTTCAAATGACTGGTTATTGTCATTTTTAATTTTTTTCATCACTGGTTCAAATTGCTCTTCTACTTTAAGAGGAGTGTCATATTTTTTATTTGTTAACAATGTAAGTGGATCAACAATAGGTTTTAATATAGTTTCTAATGTTTTATTGTTTGTATTTTCAACATCTTTTATCATCGCAACTTTTCTTTTAACAGCTGCTGCTGATTTTACTATCTGTTCTTTAAGATCTTTCTCCATTTCAAAGTATTCCGCTCAGTTCCAAATCATGAATGAGAGTGGTTAATAAATAACACGTTCGCCTTTATGTATGTTCATCTATCACTATGAATGTATCGAAAGCCAATCGGTAACATCCATTATTTTTGTCACAATCCTTATTAATAACAAGATAGCTGAATGGTTTATTCCAAACGGTAGAGCACATCTCACGAAATTGGGGCCATGACATGTCCGACCCAACATGCTCCTCATAAACATGCTTCAAATTAATGTCATCTTGTTTAAATAGAATGACAAGGTTTGAATTGTCCCTTACAAGTTGTTTCGGAATTTTTGTATAAGTTTGATTGATATAAAAACAATCTATGTTTTTATGTCGCCCCATGGCGAAATAATCCCTTATGTTGTTTTGATTTTCACAAGCAACGTCGTCAAAATTATTATTGAATCGGGTAAAGCATCATGTGGACTCAAAATTTCTCCATTGTGATTGTATTTACTAAATGATGTTCCAGGTACCATATCCAAAACCTTTTCAAGATATAAGTATTTAGGTTGATACAAAGACTTTGAATACACATAAAGGTTACGAAATCTCGGTCCATTTTATGCAATAATAAACTTATTACTAAATTGGTTTTTCCACTATTAGAGGGACCGCACACAATACAACGTATTGTATTTGGTAATAAATTTCCATGCCGTCTAGGAACGTCAGACGATGCAGGACAGATGCAATCTAATTTGAGTGATTCTTTTTGTTTAACAACTTCATGATTTCGTTTTTTCACGTGACTGTAGTGTTTCATTCATGATAATGGAATGAGCTTAAACATTAACGTTGTCGTATTTAAATCAACAATTAGTTTGCTTTCTGGGTAGTTTGACGTTATGACTTTTAGAGAACGAGTGCACGAAGATTTAGCATGTATTCGTCTTCAACAACGCGACGCGTTCTGATGATATTGAGCATTTCTAGCGCACTTGATGTGAGATCGCTCCCGCGATCGAACGAAAGTGAGATAGAATGAACAATATCATACTACTTATACAGTACATTTGATTGATTTTTGTGGTGCGTATATGCGGAGGACACTCAACTTTATTTATAGACCTCTTACATTATCGGTATATCAGACTCAAATTGGCTTTATTACCTTTTTTATGCCCACATAAAAGTTTTTTTAATGATACATGGCTTGAGCTTCTTGTATTAGTTAACGGTTTTACTAGAAAGTATGTACTTTTACAGTGTATCATGGCTGTACTTAACATTATTATTTTGTATATAACATCTTGTAATACCCATGTGTATGAATAAATAAATGATTATCATCAGCACATATGTTAAGTATTTCACATTCTTGCCCTAAGGCGTTAAGAAATAGCACTAGGTTTTGACTAGGATGAGATGGATACGTCAAAATGTTATGATAGATTACAACGTAATAATAAGATTCAATTCCCGTTGAGCAAAAGTATGTTTCGAATTTTTCGAACATAGCTCGGGTTTGTGATCACCAATCCGCATTAGGCAAGCGTGGTGATTAAGCCTAATGCCATCATAGTAGCGATAACTTGATTTCTATGATGGAGGCCTTTGCCCTGCAGTGGGACAGTATATAGGCTGATACTAATACTAACTAATAAGATTCAATAATAAGCTACGACCTACTTACAAAGGTGTATTTACTGTGTGATTTGAAATTAAGACATAGTAACGATAGTGTGTGTCTGAGCCATTAAACTATGAAATTAGTTGGTTCACTATTAAAAATTATCGTTCACAACGATTTAACTAATCAGTTATTATTTTCAAGCTATGTCGTGTATGTTGCCACAGTCGTCACCCCTTTTAGAATTCAGTCAACGGCAACGCGTCAAAACTTCTCTAACTTCAGTCCTTTGACAAAATAGTTTCTGCTTCTGTCAATTTGGAAATACCAACGCTACCCAATTAAAATTAAAATCTACAAAATACCTCCGGCTGTCTTCGCCTGACCTGGCAGGAAAGAATATTTCGAAATATTTTTAAAAGAACTATGTATATTGGGGTATGCATGCGACGTTCAGTTCAAAGGACAAATAGTGATTACTTGCTCAGTGGGACAAAAGGCAAACTCGTCCCGATAGGGAATATTTGTTGATGTGCATCGACATGAAAACTTTCGTTTTGTACTACGAATTATTGAAATATTGAGATGACTCGTTTTATGTTGCAAGTAAACATGGAACAGATTTCTCTGATGGGCTTCACCTCCGCATTTTGATATAGTCTATTCGGTGTATCTTGGAATTGTAATTTTTTAACAAGTTTGCATACTGTGGAATATGCTTTTTTCGGGTCTTTGATGTACGTAGCATTTCCAAGTCTCTCACCTTTTAGACTGGCTACATCACTTGGGAACGTGAAACGCTCTAGTGTGGCGCGTGCCAGGTGAGTGTGAAAGCCAAAAAATTTTGTGATAATTGTCACCGGTCGACCGGAGACCGTCCGAGATAAAGGCTCTAATTATTGCAGGCCAGGTCTCCATATGAGTCCCTATCGACTAGTTAGTAGTTATTACCGTGGGAGAGCCACGCTGCGGCATAAATGGATCGCCTTGACCGGAGTGATACTACGGCCTCTCAGAAGACCAGCGTGAAGCAGCGCCTGCGCTATGTTTCAATAAAGGTAACCTTTGATGAAGTCGAGCGCCATCTCGAGGCACGTAGGTGTCGTTGTCGCAGTCGTCGAGCACGTGCGCGCCCAGCGCCACGCCGGGCGGCACGAGGCGGCGGCGCGCGGCCACGTCCAGCGCGAACAGCATGGCCTCCAGCGCCTGCACGCCGCCCTGCGCCATCACCGGCCCGCACGTCGCGCCCTCCGACCGGCTGTGCACCTGACACCAAACATTCATTTATTATAACTACCAAATATGAATGAATGAATGAATGAATAAAACATTTATTTGGCACACACAAAATTACAATTAAAACAAAAAAGAAACAAAACAATACTTAATGAATAAAAACAAAACTACAATTAAAACAAAAAAAGAAACAAAACAAAACTTAATGAATAAAAAAAAAAATAAAATAAAGAAACAGACATTGTGCCAAATAGGCGCCCGCTCAGCATAAGTCGCGCCGTGTCATTCCTGACACGTCACGACGCTGGTATTCTGCGGGAGACCCTGTAGCATATCGTGTGCCTGCCTGTCTGACTTGTAAAAACGTTTAAAAGGCAGACACACACTATGCGCTGGGGTTCTGCTGAACCCTCAGAACAATAACTAAAGCTATTATTGTTATTGTTCTGAGGATGCACCAGTAAACAAAGATTGACACACAAAAAACAACCTAATAACTAAATAAATAAAATAAAATAAAACGGAAGGTAGTACATAGTAAATTTATATGCAAATGATGGCGCCACTGTTGCAACAATAAAGAAAGGCGTACATAATTGAAAGTAATTGGTGGCGCCACTGTCGCCTACACACTATACACTATACTAATTTAATATTAATTACACTAATAACTAACCTATATCACGACTATATTACACATCAAAAAATGTGGTAATCCATTCCCGCAATCGACTGTCCGGGCAAACATTTAGTGCACCCGGACAGCCAGAGGGAATAGACCACTCGATTGACCCACACCATCGATCCCCTTCTTTCCCTCACTTAATCTGTGACAGGATTGTCAGTGTCATGTCATGGCGAAATGTTAGGAAATACAAAGCAAAAAAAATGGTCTGCGAAAAATGGCTCGGGCAACGCCCTGCCACGTCGCGTAGGTACTTGATGACATGGCACCATGTGTTAATTCCGAAAGCTAATTATACCTTATATGAATAGTGTTTGCTTCACCGGAGTTATGGACTATGTTGGGACGGGAGTGTCATAAGCGCTGAGGCGTGGAGTCGCCACAAGTTAGCGGGGTCACAAATTACGACGAGCTCGAGTCTAGCATTCGAAAAAGGTGCGAAATAATACATGTATGTTACCATATCAGTTGACACCCACATAGGGTAAAGGTGGGATAGATGCTGTAGTAAGATAAATGCCTCAAACAGCATGTAGCAACCTGTGCAAACACTACACTTAAATACAAGCGTATCCTCAGTCGCCAGTCGACGCTAAGACCTACACTAAGGTTCCAACTATTATATAATCCGTGAGTAAGGGCTGAGTGTAGTATTCGCACAGGTTGCTACGTGTTGTTTGAGGCATCTATCCTACTACGGCATCTATCCAACCTTTACCCTATAGAATATACACACGAGTCCATCACACGGAAGTATGTAAGTATAGAGTGGGAATGAAACTCACGATCCACGTCGAGGCGAAGCAACAGTCAGCAATGGAAAGAAAGATTCGAAGTTACGATAACTAGTCGGCATTGTGACCACGGCCGATGTAACGCGGTCGAAACGTAAAGCAGTACTTACCTATATCTAAACAGCCTCGCGTCTAGTCCCTTTTAAATATAAATATCAAGTATTCGTATTTAGATAACTAGTATAATGAGGAAAGTTTGGAAAATCTAAACCCACAGCTTTTCGTTTTATGAGAATAGATTTAAAAAAGCCCTCATTCATCGCTAGTATGAAATCCATAAATCCAATCTCTCGGCAAAACATCTGCACCCACAGAAATAAGAGCAACTCAAAGAATATTCGCTTTAGACCACTGAATTGGATATCGGAGTGGAAGTTTCTTTGCGTGTTATGATATTGCTTATAAAAATTCAAGTGGTTCCGCTAACTCGGAGCGTCGCTGCGGGGACAGCCGGACTCCGGTACTATCACACTCATGGGTATACGATCAAGTTTTCAGCAACAGAAAATGCAGTTTTTACTCCAATCGGACATAATTATGTAAGATGTGCAAAGTTGTGACATTGTTCGCTTAAACTGTTAAGTTTGTAGTGAAAAGAGGACTTATGTTAATGTAATGAATATCTAATCTATTATATATTGTAGTATATGAAGTAGATTTTTATTTCATTTCATTAAGATCACCCAATTGATTAAACAGGTCCGAGATCCATCGAAAAAAGCTTTGAGATTGCTTGAATTTACACTTGGAAGTTTTTGACGCTAGCTCGAAGTGCAATGGGACGACGTAGTTTTTAAGCACTCAATCCCCCCGCCCGCCAGAGGGTCGAGATTTACGAGAAATGGCTTGGCTGAATATTGCAACGGTTGAGCGTGGAGATTATTTATTAACACTCGTTAAAGTAAAGTGAACGAAGGACGCGGGTTATTAAATTAACGTCAACATGTGAGAGCGTTGTTAATGCAATTTTGCTGCTACTATTTGCGTGAAAAACGTCCATACATCAATTTACGTTGCTTTTATCGAGGTTATAACGGAATTATATTTCTACTGTCCATTAAGATGCTGCTGATTTTTTTTGCTATTTTTACAAATTTTATCTTGTCGTGGTGAACTTTGTTGAATACTCTACCTGGCAAGATGTAGGAACCTAGTGAACGTGGACCTGCACGAATAGGAAGCAGGAGCATGGCGTAATGCTGCACCAAACCGAGACAGATAACCACATCTTGTATCGGAGGCCGCAACTCACTTTGGGTCGCAAAGCCACCGGAGTATGTAACTACCTTGCTATCTAGTATTACCACCGTGCCTCATATTTTAAATTACGTACTTTGGTACGTATGTCATTGAAGGTAGACATGTGTAACTCAGGAGTGATTGAGACCTTGTAAAAGAGTTAATAACTCCGTAACTCTTTTGCTTCCTTTGTAACTCTTTACATCTTTAACTCTCTGATTTGAAGATTGATTTTAGAAGGACGAAGTCCAAACAAATCTTTTCAGTCTTAGAGTAACAGAGTTATTAAGAAGTTAAAGACGTAAGAAAAAGGTTAGTGAGCAAGACTGGATCTTAAAGGTGTGATGAGTGAAATCGCTATAGTGGGATTGTAACGCGTCGCGCATTCATCAGTACATAAAAAAATGTCAGGGGAGCTAACTGACCCTACCACTGTTGCAATAAATTATTTATTTGTATTGTATAATACATTGGATAAACACGTCGACGAGACAATCCATCGTAATTCGGATCAATCACTTCATTCAAGTCTTTTTAGTCTTTTGAGTTACGGAGTTAATTGGGAGTTAAAGATGTAAAAGAGAAGAGAGAGAGAACTCCTTAGTCTTTTAAAATATTTTTTCTGCGCATCTCTAATTGAAGGAACAAAAGAGATATTAAGTTGTGTCAATGATGAAACTATGTATTCCGTTTTTATATTGTTTCTTTGGAATATTCCTTTCCTTATCAACACACAACAATAGATACTTTCCTCCGTTTTTATATCACACTCTGAACATACTTGGGAGTTCTTGCAAAATCTTCTGTAATGGAACGCAGCGTAGTGACAGCTAACTGTCAAAGATTCAAATTCGCTGTCTTCCATCCGGCGTCGAGCAAACCGCCACGCTTAACGCGCTCCGTGTTCAATGCAATAAACGTAAAGAAAAGACTAAGAAAGTTGATTTGTGAAGTGTTGTGAAGATCCTGGCCAGGTACAGCGATATCAACCAGCAGCTGCAGTGCGACCTATTAACTCCTAGCAACTTACGACAGACCACGCAGAGGCGATCCGCAGATCTGGTGAGCAAGTCCTCCCAAAACTTAAGCGTTTCCTATCCACTATGTTCTCCCCTAAAGTCATTATCGTGACTTATTAGGGCACCTGGAGATTTCTACAAAACTGTAGATCTATCTCAAACAGTTTATCTTCATTTCAGGTATTTTCTTATGCGATTGGCGAATAACAAGCAACGGAATAATGACTTATCCATTAGAGATAAGCTCTAATTCCGGGATCGTAACAATATCATCAAAATTGGAAACTATTCAATACTACTAAAAACAAAAAAACACAGAGCATAATATATTTTAATCGTTATCGGATGAAAAATTACGACAGATATTATTTATTGCACAAAAACAAAACATGTTTACGATAACAAAATACCTAAAACCGTACAATAAGGCGACCGTAATCTTTTGAAGCGTTATACTTAGCCAGTCACTTCTTTTCTCTGTTCTGTTGTGTATGTAGTTAAATGTTAATAAACCCATATTGAAACACAGTTTCGTGACATAATCTGTCAGCGGAGCGCCGCGCGGCCGGCTGGGACGCCCGACCCGACTTAAGGGCAATTTGCAAGGAAGTCGTGTTAAAAGGGTTCGATTATTTTTCTCACGTTATCAGGGACAGGGTAACTGAGTCGGACGGCCATCTCTGTGAGAATTACTGGGTCACCAACATGTTGCCAGCTTTTTGCGCGTTACACAACGTCGCTAGTTTTCCGTACCTATAAGCTAGGGGAAAATACCTACGTCAGTAGTTTTACGTTCGACGTCCGTTCCCACTTGTATTTTTTATCATCTGGCGATCGAGGGCAAGGGCGTCGCGTTTAGGCAACTCCACTGAATTTCAGCTGCTCTAGTAATAATTTGGTCCATCGACCCACAAGCAACCTTCTTTTGCTACGGGAGACACGGCATCTTGAGATGCGCAAAAAACTGAATCGAAACCCAACTTAAGACGAGCTTTAATTACAACCGAATCTAAAGAATATAACACATTAGGTTGAATATCAATGAGGAAATTTGACAGGTTGTGGTAACTTGGACGTGTGGCTGACTGTACATAGGCTTGTGTTGGCTAGTGACGACTAAAGTAGGAAACAACCAATGCTGTCAAAGTGAGACCACACGCTCCGTCGCTTTGTGCAAATTAATGTGCATGTACATACGTTTAGATAGTAGTCAAGTGATTGTCTTATACAGCAGATATTAAACGTAAATATACTATGATTTTGCTGGGATAACGAGTTTAGCAATTGCGCCTTTCGAATTGACATTAATTATAAAGAATGATTGTGTGCGAGGTCGGTTTAAGGCATGTATACTGATACCGCTACACCCCTGTACAGATCGTTGGGACACAAACAGGCGAACATCAACAATATTATTATTAATATTCGAGAGTTCGACAGTGTCTAATGTTCGTCATTAGAGTCGAGATGGCTAATCGTGGACGAGTCCCTCGCGCGGGGGAGGGCGGTTATGTAGGCCGGTTGTTAGGCCCTTTATCACTTAAATACTAGCTCTTGTTTCTGATGGACTGTATGAAAATAACTCAATTTACAGGGTTTTTTTTCGACGATCTGGTAAAGGTCGCGGGAGTCCATTGGATGCGGGTGGCACAGGACCGATCTGTGTGGAGAAACTTTGGGGGAGGCCTATGTCCAGCAGTGGACGTCTATTGGGAAATGATGATGATGATGATGGTTACAGGGTTTTCATAACACATTATTTTGTTTACAATGAACTTAAAATTTACGTACATAAACAAGTTCTATTCAGTTTGTATCCGAACGTTGTTTTATTATGGACTTTCCCGTAAAGAGTCATAGAATAAATGTTGTCAGAATGATGCTAGAAGACGTGATTAAAGGAATGCAATTGACAATTTATCTGTCAGGAATGTTAATAATATCTCATACATAATTTACTTAACTTACTATCTTCGAAATAGTTCTATGGTTGGTGGGTGCGTAGGTGTATGTGAGAGGGTACCTTTGTTGTTGCGGTGCGTGATGATGAGGTCCAGTTTGCGGAGATGAATAAAAGTACGTCGCACACTCAATGTTTATATTTGCCACACACAGTTCACAAGTAGTCTGAATAACCACCCACAATACACAGGCACAGTACCATTTTATAATGAGAAGGAGTGAAGTGATAATCAGAAGAGAATACAGAGAACAACAGACAAATAACAGTAGGTAAACCAAGCCCGGCCCGGCGCGATCATGCGTAGCTCAATCATTCGCGTAGTGCGTGTGGCGACCGACTGACTGGAAGACCGGTAGATCATGCGCACGCGCAGTGCGCGCGCACCGTAGAACAAAAGGATCGCGCGGCCGGTCAGTCTTTGCGCGGTTCCATTGCGCCCGCTAAGCGAACGCAATGACGGACGACGTAAACAATAGCGATGCTTATTATTACTGATATTATATTTTGTATTGTACTGTAAATATGTGTTTAGTATTATTGTTATGTGGTTTTATTTATTTTAGTTTTATTATTTATGTAATATAATTGTATATAACTATGTAAAATAATATGAATTATGATTATACATAAATGATTTATGCAAATGTAAATTAAGGGTGTGTTGTGGTGTGTGGTGTGCTTATGTAAGTTCCCTACATCACTCCCCCCAGAGACCGTCATACGGGCGAAATAATTAGGAAAGTGCCAGACGACCTGAACGAGTTTCCTAATAGTCCTGGTAGGTACAGAGTTAGGTACTGTATGGGAGTACTTACAGGAGTAGGGGTAGGAACTGGTAAGGAATGGGAGGATATGGAGTGGGGATAGGAGTAGATATTGGAAGAGGAGTTGGGTCCTCAGTATGTAGGCCGGCTTTAGGCGGTCTATAGATACTGTGGTAGTACTACCTTTTACCAATATCTTAAAGTTTTGTCACCTCTTTCGAGTACTCGTGCGGGCCGAGTAGGGAGGCTTTAAAAGCGCCTCTTAACTGGCGTCGTCCCGTAGAAAAACGTGGCTAGAGGTGAGAGATCTTTGTATATAAAGATTTTATCCTTATTATGACGCGCTGCGGGGGATGGTGCTAGTTTCACCGCAAAGTGACGTAAGCGAGTGGGAATCCGACGTCGGTGGAGTCTGGTGCAGTAGCTTGGAGAAATTCTCCAGGCCAGACGTAATGGTCGCCATATACTAGCTCGGCTGATGAAGACTGAAGGTCCTCCTTAAAGGAACTTCGTATACCGAGCAGAATAAGGGGCAGTTGGTCTACCCAATTGCAGTCGGCATGGCACATTATGGCTGCTTTTAACTGTCGGTGGAATCGTTCCACGAGGCCGTTACAACGCTGGGTGATACGCGGTGGTTCGGCGATGTTTGAATCCGATCATTTTTCCAAGGTATTGGAAAAGCGTGGATTCAAACTGTCGACCGCGATCAGTGACGATATCCGTTGGACATCCCAACCTGGATCACCCCACGATATCAGCGCCTTACCAACGGTTTCGGCTGTCATGTCAGCCATTGGTGTAACTTCCGGCCAGCGTGTGAAACGATCCACGACAGTCAAGCAGTACCTGTTGCCTTGTGATGGTGGAAGGGGACCAACAATATCCATATGGATGAATGCAAATCGAGCGCGAGGTAAAGCGAACGTGCCAAGAGGGGACGACACGTGGCGGTTTACCTTGGCGCGTTGACATGCCAAGCATTTGCGAGACCATTCTCGACAGTCCTTGCGCACTCCAGGCCAAACAAAGCGTTATGGCCACTAATTTAGCGGTTGCGTAGCGCCTGGGTGCTAAGACTATGAAGACTGTCGAAAAGCTGTTTTCGCAAAGGCTTTGTGATAAACGGCCTTGGTGACGGTGTACTCACGTCACAGTAAACTTCGGTCCTTGCGTCTGGAGCGGGTAACTTTTTGAAGCGGAGTGATGATTCACCGCTTAACAGTTGTGTCAACTCCTGGTCCACAGCCTGAGATGAAGCGAGTCGTTCATAGTCGACTGGTACCTGCAGTTCGTCAATCCGCGACAATGTATCGGCAACGACGTTGTCTTTGCCAGAGATGTGGCGGATGTCAGTCGTGAACTGCGAGATATAGTCGAGATGACGATACTGCCGGGGCGAACAGTTAAGTTTCCTTTCGTGGAAAGCGAAACTGAGCGGCTTATGGTCAGTATATACCACAAAGTGCCTCGCTTCTAGCATGTGGCGAAAGTATTTAATACTTTCGTATATGGCCAACAACTCGCGATCGTACGGTGAGTATTTTTGCTGGGTAGGGCTCAACCGTCGTGAAAAGAATGCAAGAGGTTGCCATACGCCGTCTTTGTACTGCTGCAATACCGCACCCATGGCCAAATCCGACGCATCTGTTACCAAAGCGAGTTTGGCTTCCGAATCGGGGTGTGCTAGTAATGCAGCATTAGATAGACTTTCCTTGCACTGCTCAAAAGCAAGGAGAGTATCTCTCAGTCCAGTTCGACAGGATGCGACGCCTTCACCGAACCTGTGAGCAGAGAGTTGAGGAGGCCCTTGGGTCTTGGCGGCATGCGGACGAAAACGCCTATAAAATTTGCCATGCCCAGAAACCTTCTCAGCTGCCTCACGGTTTTAGGTGCTGGAAAATCCTTGATGGCTTGAACTTTGGTGTCCAAGGGCTTGGTACCTCTTTATTATTTATGTAAATAATTGTATATAACTATGTAAATATAATATGAACATTATGATTATACATAAATGTATTATGCAAATGTAATATTAAGTGTGTGTGGGTGTGTGTGTGTGCTTAATGTAAGTTCCCTACAGTTCTAAAGAAGCTCAGAAGAAGAATTGTGTAATTGACCTAATAGGTAACGATTTTAAACTACAAAAAGCATTAGAGTGATTTAGTGGTAACGTAGCATCTACTCTAGTAAACGACGGAAGAGTATTTCGTAATCTATGAATGAAATATGACGTCAACTGCCACAAGTCTTTGCGTTTAGTATGGAACTCCGACGTCGTTAAAGAGTTATATTTTTGGTCAATAAAGTTTGGGACGAAGTGGTTGTAAGTTGTGCTATGCGAGCAGATATCAAACTTTTAGTAAGTATCACTTTAGAAGCTGTCTTATAGTTTTATTTAGTGTACCCAAGCTTTTAAAACCTTAGTTTGTTTATGATCTGAACATGAAACAAGTTTTAAAGGAATAACGAGTTAATGTCATATCGTAAACTTTGATACTGAACGAATTATTAAAACTAGCAGATTTCAGGATTCTCTTACGGGAAGTTCGGAAAAAGGTAATAAGTTCGGAATAAAGCATGAAGGTACATAAGTTATCACTATTCCATACGAAATCTCATACCTGATTTGGTAGTAAGTAGTTAAATAGCGCTTGTGTTACAGTATGATATAAGTGGTGTGTGACTTGAGTGATTCGCCTCCCCGCCTACAATAGCCGAGATAATCTATTGTCGCATGCGCGGATTCTCTGGAAATATTCAGAATTTCTACACAGCATAGTCTACAATGCTTTGACCACGCGTTGCTTTTATCGCGGTAACAATACTCCATAATTTGGAGGGGGCGGCTTTCGCGAGTTTCGTTTTGACCACCACCGCTGCGGATAGTTTCGATCTATAAAATTCAATAAATTGTTGTGGCCCTATCGTATTTGCTGACTTCGATTTTACCATCAAAAATTTAAGTAACAGTAGGTAATCAGAAGCTAACTACGGTTACATACATTACTACGCGTATTTAATGCAGAGAATAGGCCCACAAGTAGACGGATATTAGATAGTTAGAATATTCTTTATTGCACAAAAATTTAATACATTAGTGAAACAAACAGTGATAAACAGTACATAAGTACCCATATGTGAATTATGTAATGTTTGACCAAAAACTGGCTCAGTATCACCATTTTTAACAGATTTTTGTTCAAAAGTTGTAAGTATATAATCGTTTTTCAAATAAGAAGGTTCGAAAACATTGTAACCACAGGTCTAACCACACACGTAGGAATTTAGTTTCTTGACTCCAAACTCTGCACTTAGACAACATAGTTTCATCGCCCCGAGACTTGTGCATAAACTCCCCACTCAGCACAAGTTTCGACGGAGATATAGTTGTTTGTGAGAAGGAGTCATAACAGGTCACGTTTCTGGACCAGCTGACAAACATATCAAAATAATAGTTGGTTAATCACAGTTATAACTATTATATAATAATGTGGTTTGGGATAAATTGAGACCTGATGATAAGCGATACCGCTGACATAAATATTTGCAACACCATTGCAGACACAAGTGGGTTTCCGAGCATTAGCCCACTCGCCCGGACCGAGTCTCCTGTATCCACATTCCACACCCTTCCGCTACAGTATTTGTTTCTTGCCGGTTTTCTGTGAGGCTGTGGAATCCTCGTGGCAACAGTATCTACTTAATCAGAGCTGGCTAATTAAAACTGTGCAACACAAAATTGAACAGTGCACTTTGCGTTACTGGAACGTATCCTGTCAGTCTACAGGATATTTTAACGTGTTCCTGTAACTTTGACCACAATTATCACAAGTCGAAAACCAAAACTTAAGAAATCCACTTAAATGACGTCCTTCTCGCTGCGCACACTCTTGCAATCTTTCCTTCATGTTGGTGAAAACTCGCTTGCAAAGTTCTGGACTGATAGCCGCAATCTCGCGTTCGATATTGGCTTGTAGGGCCTGTATTGTTGATGGCGAATCACTGTATACGCGAGATTTTAAATATCCCCACAAAAAAAAGATAGTTTTATACCTCTGTTTTGTGTGCAATAAAAAGTATATTCATTCATTCATTCATTCAAAGTCGCAAGGACTGAGATCGGGA
>JABMDO010000522.1:0-27156 GCA_014851415.1 Cnaphalocrocis medinalis
TTTGAAAAAACAATTTAAAAAAGTATTTTGGAAAAATGAACAGCATTTTATTTATTTAACACATTTGTATATTTATATTTTAATGTTTAATTTAGTGCCTTTGTGCGCCATCCTACTTAATAAAAAAATGTGTGAGCCAGTGTCTAAGTCTTACACTTAAAGTGCAAAATTTTGATACTAAAAACAGTACCTATTTTTGTACTTTATTCTTGTTCAACAGTAAAAAGAATAATGTACAGTCATAATATTAACAGGTAGTCAGGTCATAATAATAGGTCATAGTAATGTCAGGTTACCGTAACCTGTCAAATTTCCTCAATTGATATTCAACTTAATGTGTAGGACAGTAAAATGGGAGTCGATTGAAGAAATTTGACAGTTTTGTATACTTTGATATGTGGCTGTTGTTTGTGTTTATATAAAAATAGTTGGCAACCCTAACTGTGAACGCGCCCTTAGCGCTGCCATCTGTCATCGCGTACCATTTGCAAGTTGGAACGGTTTTATGCTAATGTTGGTGTTCTTTGTAACTTGCCTCTTCCCTCTCTAAGCCTTTGATAATCACGCACAAACTCGGTGGTAACGGATCTTTGCATATCACGATACAAGTCAGTTCACAGTGTTACTAAACTTATTACAAAGTGACTGAGCGATGTTTACTCAGTAGATAGGAACGTGCGTAAGTCGATTCCGAGCACATCTGAATTTTAAAAAAATATTTGTATATTTCTATTATCTCGACTCGATTCTCGGGTATCGAATAGTTTTTGAAAAGTGTAACCATGATTAAGTTGTTCTGATTCTTCTGCTTAAGGGTTGCGAACTTCAGATCGTATTATAGTCACTGCTCATTTCATTGTAATAACCAGACTCCCCAAATTCCGGATTATGGTTTAAGCGTATTCCTGGCTTTAGCGACAGCTACGTTATACGCAACCGAGAATTACACGACTAAATGAGGAGGACAGTCAAACAAGCTTGCTACTCATTGTTTCCATAAAGAAATTAGGTATGACATTCATATGAAAGTTACCGAGAGTACCTACAATTTCTTGGAAATATTCTCATACTGAAACGGATAAGAAAATTTCACGCACCATAAAATTCCATACTAGACCCGTCCTGCTCAGCGGAAATGACACAATTATATCAGATAACTTTAGTTACAGCCTCGTGGGGCATAACGTAGAGGTCATTGACAGTGAAGTGATGGCGTAGCTTATTTGGCACTCAGGAAAAGTAGGAACTAAGGAATGAAAGAAAAATATTTATTTGGGCACAAAAACAATCACACGACTAAAACAGGTTACACATTGAAACCGCTTAATATTATTAGGGACACATGGGATCTAACGCTAAGATGATGTTGATGATTTGTGACAAGATACCACCACAAGACAAGGGCCATAAAATTAAATTAAAAACATAAAAAAACGGTAGAATGTTATAAAACAAAGACAACAATTTTAAAGAGAGAGGTCAGCCGTTGTTCCTCAAAAACTCACATTCCTACCTATACAACATGGAAAGAAAATTAATACTAATAAATTCAATATATAAAAATGCCACATACATACAAATTAAAAAATAATACATAAGATGAATCAAGAAACTTATAAGTATTGAACCGATTGAACGTGTAGGTAAGTAGGTATTATTCGACGCATTATTTTGTCAACCGTAACTTATGTTTCCGAGGTCACTGGAGCGGCTCTTGTCGAAACGTTCTTTGTGTTGCTACTGACATTTTTATACTGTGACCTGCACCCCAAAGCACCACCCCTCACAGCCCGATTGGCAAGTTTATGCATGCGTGATGAACCGATATTACTTCCATGCTTGTTTACATAGCTTTGTGCTGTCATTATAATATCTGTGATATGCTGATGTGGACAAGTTTCACGAGACACTATCATACATAGTATGCAAATTGGAGTGTGGCGCCAATTGAATGAGCGGTTCAATTGTACTAGTTCACTTAACGAGCCTATTCCTGTCACTCACTTGTTAAATAGAAACTAAAGAACTAGAGAAAGATAGTTCAACTAGTAATATTGGTGCTGATTAATGATTGAGTATGACTGTGAGAGCTATGGAAGCTCAGTGGATAAGGACATGCGCCTTCTTTACGGGAGATGGTAGGTTCGAATCCAAGCATGTACATCGGCCTCTGCCATTTATGTCATAGGGTTGGTTGTAAAACAAAGGAATTCCGTTTAGTCCCAAAAGTCTATTTTCCAAATTTTCTTGACCCAATGCGTCAAGAAAGTTTTGAAAATAGATTTTTCGAATCAAGCTATTCAAGAAACTGAGTGAACCGGTTAAAATGACAAGAGTTCAGATACAGTTCTAAACGTGTTGTAGTTATAATGTGTACTCTTTTCACTCCAGTGAACTGTTTTGCACGGTCTCATTTCGAATTTGAATTCCGTATTCGAAACGCATAGTTTAGAATTGAGATGAGTACATAATCGCGGATCGACGTTGTCGAGTAGGTACATTTGATGCTATCTCTCATTTGGATAATATTAACAATATTTATGGAAATTGCTCTCGCCTTATTTATGTAGCATGCGAAGGGTGTGTGGAGAAGGGGAAAATGGGTGTCTAGAATCTATTGCTCTATAGTTGGGCTAAAATATTATGGCGTAAATTAAGACAAAATCTTTGGTCTAAGTAAGGTAAATTAATTGGATTATCCGAAAAAATATGTTTTGGAGTGCACGTTTTCAATCCTGGCTTTCATTACCTTAACGCTATGTTCTTGGAAGGTTTTTTTAAAACAGTAATGCCCTCGAAAAGTTTGTAAGTTGAATATATATAAATATGAGTGAAAAATACGCCGTAATAGTCAACATTACCATTTGCCGGCCAAAACTTATATGTGCGAGCAACTGAGTTCATGTTATATCTTATGAACCGTACAAATAAATTCACTATAATAAATTTATTATTCATACAGCAACGTCTTTATCTGCAAAACAGAAACATTTGCCAAGATCTGATTTACAGTACGACAAGCTTGGATGAAATCACTAGAAGCAATGCGAACGCCAGATCTGGAGATCCGTATTCCAAGCAAAATAAACCCTACATAAGGATTTTAATTCCATCAATCCACTTTTTAATAAAGAAAAAACTGTTTAACACAGTTTCATAAAGCGAAAAAAAAAAAGTTTAGTGATAATGCTAAAAATATGAATGAGGTAAAAACACATACGAAATAAGCAGTAATATTTTTTAACATTGTAAAGTAACAATGTGACATTTCCATAAGTGTGCAACTCTTGAAAGTCAAGTGTGTCTCGTACTTGGCCAGTTTTCTTTTATTCTTGAACTCTCATTTTGGCAAGAGCTTTTTTGTCGCGTAACAGTAACTCAACTTATCCGCGGAATAGCTACAAGGTTATAAGACCGCTAGAGATGTCGTCAACATTTATCGAGGGATTGAATAAAAAAATAATCGACTGTCCCCACATAATAATATCAAAAGTGAAAATTCGTTTTAATATTTTTTTAAAACTTCCCTTTTTAGAAAATCTTCAGAGACGTGTCTTAAGGGAAGCCAAGGCTTTGGACGTAAATAAAAGAAAGAATAGTTTTGTCTTAACACAATAAAAAAGATTTTTTCTTTCGATAGTGTACTTAAGGATCCGGATAGTCAAAATAATTTGTCAACACACATACATTTGTTTGGAGATACTGGGTTCCGGGACTGACATCTTGGGACGACGAGATTTATAATTGTCAATATTACTTAATAGTTTTTGCGCGTTATATTATTCTCCATGTGAAATTCGATAAAAAAATGTGTCACATCCCTAATGTCTAGTCTAGTACTGGCACTTACTTGGTTTCTGCCATTCTTTATTCTCTTAGCATTCTACGCAATTTTATTACTTCATAAAATTTGCGTAGGCATATTTTAAGATAACTTTTGTGTTACGCTTTATAGACTCTTTTTACTTTCATGTTTTATTATACATTTATGTTAACAGCACTCAGTTGCAGATACAATCTTTGAAGTTTAACGACGACTATAAGCTCAAATGAATGTTCTTTTGTACCCGTAGAAAATCATTGGCAATTGTTAGGTATTTTATTAAGAATACTTCTTTTTATTCTCGGTACCCGTTGGTCTAGTGGTTTAAGTACCGGGCCATGATCTCGGTCTTGGATTTGATACCTGGGTGGGTAACATAGCTTGGGTTTGTGATCACCAATCCGTATTTTAGGCAAGCGTGGTGATTAATCCTAATCCCATCATATAGTAGCGACTTGATTTCTATGATGGAGGCCTTTGTCCTGCAGTGGGATAATATACAGGCTGATAGTTTTTTACTCTTAGACTCAATAGTTTATGGACTTTAACGATTAATTTCATTCATTAAACTGATAAGGCGTCATTAAACTGGTTCAGCGCTGAGGATGACAGGCCGGTGATCACGTACCATCAGGTGACCCGCTTGCCCGTTTGCCTTGCTTTATCATAAAAAAACTGATTGAATAGAAACAATGCGTGGAATGTCTCCGAGGTAATCCTCTATAAGTAGGTTTCAACTTCGTTAGATCTTCCAAATCTAATCAATACGAATACAATACGTGCGTTTGAAGTGGGAAATTAGTTTATCCGCCATTTGAATATCGAGCTGCAACCCCTATCCTAGGGGTAGGACTCGGGTGCAGTGACGGTATTTGGTATGCAACCCACGGTGCATCTGAGTAAGCGACACGTGCCGACGGCAGGAATCGACTGAGCTTATACTGGCGTTAGTTTATTTTTGACACATTGCCAACTTTTTTCTGATAGGTGGCAGACGAGCCCATAGACACCTGCAATATCAGTAGTTATAAAGCTCGGGGAAGATACGCTAAAACATGTCGACCGATTCCGGTACTTAGGAAGCACCATAACAACAACATGTGACGTTGACTCAGAAGTGAATAGCAGAATCCATGCTGCAGCTGCAGCATACGGCAAACTCAGTTCGAAAGTCTTCGGTTCACATAACCTTAAACTGGCTACAAAAATATATGTTTACTATTGTGGCTATTGTGCTGCCCAATCTTTTATATTCTGCCGAAACATGGACTAGTGTCCAGTAGTGGGAAGGCATCATCATCATCATCAGTAGAGTCACACGTGCGCTGCCAACCTTTACCACCCCCTCCCTTGAGGCCTTCCGGTACCTTCGCTCACTCGGCGAAATAGCACAGGTGCTGCTTCAAGCCGGTCTTCTGTAAGGCCGTGGTATCTCCAGTCGAGCCGGCCCATTTATGCTGAAGCGTGGCTCTCCCACGGTGTGCCATTTGCCTCTGTGGCGGACAGGAAAGGAGACACCGTTGAGGGGGTAAAAGAAATATATTTACAAAAGAAAATACGAATAAAAATAACAGAATTTTACATATTGGTAGGCAAAAGTGTCAAGAGATATAAGATGTCAAAAACGAAGTATTTTACTTTTTTACTTATAATCTTTGCCTAAGCGGCAAGGAGGTCTGTCCTCGACATAGCCCTCCCCGTAAGGGACCAAAGGACCTTACTAAACAACCAAGAGGTCGAGGGCAGACCCTCCCTGTAGGCCTACCTAAACAAGACACACTCATACACTGCCTAGATAACATAAAACAATTATGTGAGAGATAGAAGTAAGGTCTATACAATAACGAAGTCAAGTTAAAACCGGGACAGTGAGATAGAATAATAGTATGTAACAAAAGAAAACACTATCAATAGCAAACACAAAAAATAACTCATAGATGGTCCCAGTTAAACTTATAAACTAAAACACTATTAAAACGGGAGAGCGACGGGTCCGGTAACATTACCGTGGGTCCACCACTTCCCCCAGCGGATACGCTCGCTCAAAGGTAACGTTAATATTATGGCCTTAGTAAAGGCTTTATTCACATCACTTGTAAATAAATTGTATAGGTCACTATGACGTCTCGAAGTCCTCGTAAAATAACTCACACGACGAGGAAGAGAATTACTATGATCGGGCACTAATGAAGAAACCGATTTTGGGTGTGGTGACTGCGCTGGAACTGGCACCTCTGGCATGGCCACGGGCGCGGGCGTTCTGCCCCACGTTGTGGCGCCCGGGCAAAGGTGCGTCTGGTCGTTTGTTTCACTCCACTCACTCTGATTGGCCCCAGAGTTACCTCCGACGAAATAGGCAGGACAAGCGCGCACGCTGCGCGGCGAAGGGTCCTCCGCCCCCAGGAACGCTGCATCCTCATAAAGACCGCGAACGGTAGGATGTTGGCAGACGTCTTGAGAGCCACGGTGGAGGACGTCGCGCATGTGCGGCGCCTGCTGGACCGGCTGTGGCGGCGGATCAGATCCGCATAGGCCGCCACCCGGTGAGTCGGTGGCATCTTGAAGGGCAGTGAAGTGACTTGGCGTCGAGGAGCTCTGCGCCCAAAGCGCGGCGGCCTCAGCCTCGCAGGCCGCGCGCGCAGCCTCCTCCTCAGACTGCAGTAGTTCCCGCGTGCGGGCGGCTAACTCGGCCGCCACCAGCCACGCCTGCTTCTTTATTTGCAGGAGCTTTTGAAGATATCTCGCTTTAGCGGCCTTCTGGGCTGCGATGACACGCAAAGACACGCGAGAAGCGGTTGGCCTACCAATAACTATACTTGTACTCCCAATGTCCTCCATTACTGAGGAATCGGTGCCCCCTTTCACTGCCATGCCACGAAATTCAAACAATTTTGAATTTTAAAATTTTCGCTGATAGCGTCTCATGACGAACTCCAAACCTCGAAGGACCAAACTGTGGCGGACAGGAAAGGAGACACCGTTAAGGGGGTAAAAGAAATATATTTACAAAAGAAAATACGAATAAAAATAACAGAATTTTACATATTGGTAGGCAAAAGTGTCAAGAGATATAAGATGTCAAAAACGAAGTATTTTACTTTTTTACTTATAATCTTTGCCTAAGCGGCAAGGAGGTCTGTCCTCGACAGCCTCCTTTTCTAGGTCCTAACAGAGTCGTATTTTCTATGGAAAATACGACTTTGTTAGGACATGGATAAGGTTTTCTAATGCGTTACTGACTAAACTTGTCTAACCTTATTACGAAAAATTAATCTAGCTACATTATATTTCACAGTCAATTTACGATCTGGCCAATATCCACATTGATAGGTCATTTTCAGATAGATTACCTTGCGTTTTACTTAGATGAAACCTTATGTATTAGGTCTTTTCAGCGAAGATAGGCCTATTCATCTTATTCTGGGGTGATTGAACTCCTTGCTAAAGTCTCGTCGAGATTGTATCAGCCTCCATAAATAAATCCAAAAGTAGCCTGGTATACAAGAGATAGTCAAATTTTGGAAGCGTTATTTTCTCTTTTTAAAAAAACTATATTTAAATATTACAACTTATTTTATTGTGGTCGAGTTTTAGACCCTAAATCTAACTTAATCTAGATTCGGTCGATTTGGAGACCGGAAACGGAGTGCCACTGGACGCGCTCTGCTCTTACTTAATACTATTCTTATATAAACAAAAATGGTTCTGGGAACTCTGAGTAAGCCCCCTTAGTCCAGTGGTGAAGGGCGAGGGGGTTCCATAACTCCTCCCTCCCTAAGATCAAAATTATCGGAATTTTCATTTTTATGTACTTTCCGATAATTTTGTATTACATGAATTATTTTTTCTTTAAAAATATTTAATACAATAACAATACAAATGATTATAATTAAGGAAAAAGTTATACAAAATAATATGTTAATTCTAAAATCATTATCTCTATCACTAACACTGTTGTTTAGTTCATTTTCTTTTAACACTCGTGACATGTATTTCACTTCGTCCAGGTTGACGCCGATCATGTTCAGTGCGGGTGCACCGGATAAGGTTCGTAGCGGGCTCGTAGTCGCCGTAGCCTCCGTAGTTCGTAGCGTCGGCAGGTTAATTACTGGTACAGGCGATATTTCTTCCATCTCCATGTACACGCTATGGCTGCTCATATGGATTCCTTGGATCTCCAGGCTGCAAGGCTCGTCCAAGGTGACCAGGTAAGTTCCTTTAATTGGATAGTTGCTTATTTCATTGTTACATTGCTTCTTTAATGCATTTTCTTTTTCAGTGTAGAGTATCCAGCTTTCAGTGTTAATTTTCTGCACCTTGACGCTTTCGACTTGGATGCGGTGTTGGTGACAACGAGTCAGGTTGCGTCCGAAGTTCATCAACTGTTCCACGCAGGTAAGTCCAGGGTATACAGCTTTATCATCTTCGTCGCAGAGGAAGAGGTCTCCCGCAGCGAGTGCTTGGCACGGTCTCAACATCGGGAAGTATTTCAAACCTTTCGCCAGAAGGTAAGGATATTCAGGAAAAATGGCTAGGGTTTGGTTTTCAGGTTCTTGGAAAATCGGTAAGGTATACAATTTGAAATAGTTATATGTGCTATTTTCGACAAGCGGTATTTCCATAATAAACGTGATCTGATGACCCTTAGTAAATGATTTCACTTTCATTGTTTCCTCTAACTGTACTAAATTAGACTCGATTGGCGGATAAACCAAGTTTCCGTTTTTCTGAATTAATTGCAAATAATTTAAAAGCTCTGTGGAATTGACAATAGATTGGTGTAAGACTGAACTTTTACTCAAGGCTAGGGCTGTCTCTATTTCACTTAATTTGATGAAAATTGTACGGAAATTACTTATGAATAAACTATATAATCCTAGAACATATGATGCAAATAAAGTATTACTTTCCTTAGTCATTAGTTCTCTAAGAGTTGCTTCTACCCTTTTCAGACGTGCATTCAAAGACTCTACATTTTGTTGCATAATTTCGGTTGTGTTTATAAAACTATCCATCATTTGGGAAACCAGAGTGATTTTCTTTGAAATTATAATTTGATTATGGTTAAGTTTAGAAGTCAATCTGTCGTATTTAACGGCATCTTCGTAGTCTAAATTTCCTGTTATTACCTTAATAATAGAGCCTAGTGGATTTAAAAGTCCTCTTTTAAACTTTTGCTGCGGAACTAATTGACGGTACTTATCTATAGTTATATCGCGGATATAATCAGTATGCATCAACATGCCTATAAAATCGTGAGGAAATGGTTTGTTTAAGTCTATCAATTTCTTAAATTCACTATACTTATTTATAATTAAACTTAAATCGTCAAAAATCTGATCTAAACGTATTGTCTTAATAATAGTCCACTTATCTACTTCTATAAGTGCTTGTCCTTCTTTTACAGGAAGAAGCCCAGGGTTATCCTTAAGGCTTTGCAGATGAAGGGCCAGCGCCTGCATCGCGCTCAGGGTCGCGATGCACCACCACCTGCGGAGGGCGTTTTATATTTTTTATTGGTGCCTTCGTGACTCTTTCACCTGTCCTAACTGGAATTATGTTCCTAACGTTTTCTCCACATATTTCCTGTTTTGTATATCGTGGTTTATCCTTACTCTGCCTTTTATTTACCTGCTTTACGAAGACAGTTTCCCCTTCTGTAAAACTTATGTCCCTTTCACCTCCCTTCCTTTTTCTGATCTTTTCCTTATTTTCTGTCGCTTTTTCTGCTAGATACTGATATAAAAATTTGGTTCGTTTTGCATGATCTTTTATTAATTGTTGCATGTATGTTTTATCAAAATCTATATTAAATGGGTTGTCTGCGTCTGTATGGCCAAAAACTACTTCGAAAGGGGTTAGGCCCGTTACTGAATGAATGGTGTGGTTGTATGCTAGTACCGAATATGTCATAACAGATGCGGCATCCGTGCATTTCTGTTCATATTTGGCTAACCTATATATTTCGATTATAGTAGAGTGGAATCTCTCTATAAGACCCATTGAGTTAGGATTATTAGGAGTCCCAATATGTAGTTCTATTTTATGTAACGATAAAAATTCTTTAAGAAGGGCGTTATTGAATTCAGTTCCAGGGTCTGCGCTAATTCTTTTGGGTGTACCGTAATATGAAAAATATTTTAATAAAGCTCTAACTATCTCTGGTGTGGATTTACTCGTCGTCTCTATACATTGACCTAATTTACTAAATGCATCTATGATTGTTAAATATATTTTTCCTTCTATTGAAAACGTATCTATAAAAAGTTCTTGGAATGGTGCGTCTTGTGTCTGTGTTAGTTGTAAAAATGGCTTTATTGGTTTTCTGTCATATTTCATTTTACGGCAGGCTTCACATGAATTAATTACTGCAGCTACAGTTTCAGGCATATTTTTCCAATAATAGGTTCGTCTAAGCCTAACTAACGTTTCCTTTATCCCCCTATGACAGGTTTTTCCATCATGGGTCTTAAGTATAATGGCCTTTTGTTCATTTTCATCATCTATAGTTATTACTCTTTGAGTGCATTCGTAAAGTTGTATCATATCCTTTTTAAACAGCTGTGTGATAACATTACTAAATATTCTACGGTGGTCCTTATGTTCAAAGTAAATAAAATACTTTAATTTGGGTCTTATATATTCTTTTAAGAAATTCTTTACTAATTCTGCATTATTTAAAGGTAAAAATACTTCTAAGATTTTCTGACTATTAGTGGATAGGTTTTTTACTTGACTATCATTTTTATGCCAGAAAAATACTAATATTTGATTAGGCTTACTGTCTATGGCTTCCTGTAAAATTGGAATACCATGTGATTCTAGATCTTCCGCAGAATGTATTGTTTGCGAGTTATCGGACGGCGACCTAACTGGATAGTCCGGAACTTCAGCTATACTAGGTGTATCGGAAGATATGGTCATTGGGCTACTATTATTGTCGGATATAGTTATAGTGGAGGATTCATGTCTGGTCTCGCGAGCTGCTAACCGTTCAATGTCCCTTATTACTTCATCAATATGTTCTTGTAATTTTGAATCGCTATCTTCGACATTAACCTTCATAGATTGGTTTTCGTCATCGGAATCTAGAGCGTTAACTTTTATTCGCGATAAGGCGTCTGCATTCGAGTTTTGTTTGCCCTTTTTATAGATTATCTCGAAGTCAAAGTCTTGGAGACGTAAACGCCATCTGGTAAGTTTACTGTTTGGGTCTTTCAAGGAATTCAGCCATGCTAAGGGGCGATGATCGGTATAAATATAGAATTTTCGTCCATACAAGTATGGTCGGAAGTGTTTGGTGGCCCAAATTATTGCAAGTAGTTCTCGCTCTATTGTACTGTATCTTGCTTCAGTCTCACTCAGGGTTCGACTAGCATATGCTATTGGCTTGTCGCTACCTACTTGTCCTTGAGATAAGACTGCTCCTATGGCTACATTTGACGCGTCGGTCGTTAGTATGAAAGGTTTATCATAGTCTGGATATTGTAACAGGGGTGCATGCGTTAATAATTCCTTACACTTGTTGAAGGAATCAATATAATCTTGATCTATCACAATTTTATTTCTTTTTTTTAGGCAATTCGTGAGGGGTTTAGTTAGCCTTGCAAAGTCAGGTATAAAACGTCGGTAGTATCCTACTAATCCGAGGAAACTCTTAATTTCTGTCGTTGTCTTTGGAATGGGGAAGTCTAATACGGATTTGATTTTATCGTCGTTGGGTCTTAGTCCGTCTTTGGTTATTGTGTGTCCTAAGTACAAAACTTCACGTCGTAAAAATTCTGTCTTGTCTAGTTGTATTTTTAAGTTAGTTTCCCTAAGTCGGTCAAATACTAATTGTAATTTCTGTATGTGTTCGTCTAGACTGGAGGAGAATACGATGACGTCATCTAGGTAAACCATACAATGTAGTCCCTGCAAGCCTCGTAACACATTATCCATCGTTCGTTGGAACGTGGCGGGTGCTGTTTTTAAGCCGAAAGGCATTCTGATGAACTCAAAATGGCCGTTCTGTGTGCTGAACGCTGTTTTGGGTTTATCCTGATTTTCTACCTCAATCTGATGGTATCCACTTGCCAGATCTATGGTCGTGAAATATACACTCTTCCCTAGTTTGTCAAACAAGTCATTTATGTTTGGAAGTGGGTATTTGTCATCTATTGTTATGTCGTTAAGTCGTCTATAGTCGATCACCATACGCCATTTCTGTTCACCGCTTGCATCCATCTTCTTGGGAACCAGATGCACAGGTGCATTCCAAGGGGAATGAGATTCTTTTATTACATTGTCTTTCAGTAATTTATCTACCTGTCTATTTATCTCATCAGCTTGTGCTGGAGCCTGTCTATATGGTTTTACATATATAGGGTCCTCGTTCTTAGTTCGTATTCTATGCTTTACTTGATTGGTGAATGTGAGAGGTAGTCCTTCACAGTAAAATATATCCTTGTATTGACGGCAAAGGTTATAGATTTTATGTTTTTCCTCTGCATTTGTATGATCGAGTCGAAGCCTATTTAAGTTTTCTTCTAACAGTCGGTCAGTTTCTAATTCGGTAGTATTTGTATAGTTTATGTTACTATTCTCAGGTAGGAATTTAACTACACTTAAGGGAGTAGTAATCGTAAGAAGTAATTTCCTACTTGTCGCATTTTGTATAATAGTGGATGCGTAACCATTAACGCAATTCACTATGGCACTTGGCATTCGTACGCCTTCACTAAATTGTTTAAAATCTAAAATAGCTTCTCCTGAATATTGGTCTGTTGGTAATTTAACACGGTGTTCGCAACGCGGCTGAAGTACTATTTGGTAATCCAGATTTTTATTTATTATAGGTATAGACGTGGTTTTTGTCCTAAGCACTGAATTTTTTAAGTCGATTACTGCATCTAACTGTTGTAAAAGGTCATTTCCTATTAAACCATCGTAACGCGAATCTACGTCATATAAGTAAAACTTATGTACATCGCTACTCTGAAAGGTGGGTAAAAGTGGAATATTTATTACTTCGTTGTGTTCACTCGAAGCATGTGTGCTAACAACTTTAAACGGTTCAGGTTGTATATAATAATAAAAATATTCATATGCCTTTTTAGGACTTATGAAAGATCTAGTACTTCCAGTGTCTATCATAAATTTGGAATTTATTTCAGGAACATAAATGTAAGGTAATTTTAATGTAGGATCACAATTTACACTAATTATCTCTCGTTCTGTATAGAGGCCGTTTCGTGAAAATTTTCCTCATTTTTATTTTCATACTGAAGTTGCTCATCTGGGTGAAGTACTGATGGGTGTTGGTTATCATGCTCGTAATAATTATCAAATTGATTATTGTAATGATCGTATTCTTCTTCTAGGTATGCAGCAAATGGGTGCGACGGATTTTCCTGCAGTTCTAAATCATTTACTTTAAAACCATCTTGTTTTATTGGGGCGGTGCGCATAGACACATCCGTAATATGGGGCTGTGCTTGCGGAGGTTTGTAGCCAAACTGTGGCTGATTGTTATTGCCGAATTGTGGGCGGTATCCAAACTGTGGGCGGTTGCCAAACTGTGGGCTGTTGCCAAACTGTGGGCGGTTGCCAAACTGTGGGCTGTTGCCAAACTGTGGGCGGTATCCGAAGGGTTTGGGCGGAAACTGATTATTTATTTGGGGACGGTACCCAAACTGTTGTGGTGCAATATTAAAAGGTGGGCGATAACCAAATTGGGGTTTATTGATTTGAAACAGGGGTTTGAAATTTTGGCCTGGTTTATTGGGCTGAAGTGCACCGAACCTCTGGTGCAATGTGGGTTTTTGAAGGAAAGGCGAATTATTCGCAAAATGTTGCCCGACTTTTATTTGGAAATCTCCACTTTTGGGGAAAGTAAACGGTTTTGGGTTTGTATTTTTGTTTCTTAAGTTATATCTTTCGTGGAAGTTTACTTCCTCGAGAACTATGCGTAATGCGTCCTCTAACGTCTTGGGCGCATTTAGGCGGACAATCCTTACCATGTCCTCCGGCAGATTGTATAGAAAAACTTCTAAGGCCTTACTATTACTAATAATGATTTTACTCTTCTTTAAAGGTTCATCCTGTATCATATTGATTTTAGACATAAGATTTGAACGAACAGATTGAATTCTATTACAAAAATCTAAAAAGCTTTCGCCATGTTTAATCTTTAAGTTTTCCAATTCAATAGCAATGCATTCTTCTGAACGCGGGTCTCCGAAATGTTGCTCTAATAGTTGTTTAAGTTCCGACCATGATGCAACATCTTCACGTTCGGATAAGAGGGCGGCTGCGTCACCCGTGAGGCGACTAGTGACGGCATGATAAACATAGAGGTCTTGGAATGCGGAGCCCCTATAGCGAACGATAACATATTCGCTCTTTCTAATAAACAAGTTCAAGTGGCGTTTGTCACCATCAAATAATGGTATCAGCTTTAACATCTCACCAGGAATTGGTGTTATTGTTTCTACCGTAGGTGCTGATTGCTGTTCCATTTTGTTACAATGTATGTGTTTATGTTATCTGATTGGTTTGGGGCGATCTATTTTTAGATCGGCTACCTAATTTAAATGTTACGTTTCTAAATTCTTATTTAAATATTTGTGATCTACCGTAGTGGATGGGTATACTGGACTCGATCTGGATGATTAGTAATTTATAACTATTTATATAATTATGTATTTAATCTAATTAATTATGTATTTATTTGATTTAAATAATTACGTGTTAAAGAAAGCGTCTAATAGCTTTCTTATAATAATATAACTTCTATATATAAACGTTTTTTTTTTTAAAATTATATTATATTTAATTAAAAATTAATTTTATTTTAACACTTTAATTATATGTAATTCACTTTTCTTATAATTTTTGTATTTTTCATTAGACAATAATTTATTTTTGTATTTATTTTATGTAAATTACTTATTTATTTACTTTAATATAACTAATACATATAATTCTTAACACTTTTTCTTTTACAACTTATTTACGTATTTTAGTTAATTATTTTCTTTGATTACTTTTACTTTATTTCATCAATACTTAATACTATGTTACTGTAGAGTTTTATACACGTAACAAATTGCGTTAAAACGAGAGAAGGCTTATCCCGATAATAACACATATAATACTATAACAAATTGCGCATGAAAAACACAGGATTAGGTAAAGGAAGGCGAAAAGTTTTACTCACCAACCGATGGATCCCATGCTCGGCGCTGCTTCTTTTGACGAATTTATTTGGTTCGACGGATCTGCTACTGTTAACGCGCACTTGTACTTTTTTGGCACGAACAGCTTTGAGCAAGATCCGCTCCGGCTGCGCCAGTCAAATTTTGGAAGCGTTATTTCTCTTTTTAAAAAAACTATATTTAAATATTACAACTTATTTTAATGTGGTCGAGTTTTAGACCCTAAATCTAACTTAATCTAGATTCGGTCGATTTGGAGACCGGAAACGGAGTGCCACTGGACGCGCTCTGCTCTTACTTAATACTATTCTTATATAAACAAAAATGGTTCTGGGAACTCTGAGTAAGCCCCCTTAGTCCAGTGGTGAAGGGCGAGGGGGTTCCATAACTAGATATTGGATATATAACTTTTGCATTACACAACAGAACACAAGTGATATCTAAAAATAGATTTGTAAGTTAACTAACTTTAAAAAAAAATATCTTTCCTTAAGTAATGTAGTACAAATATATCCACCTTCTTCCTAAGCTACCTGAGGCACATAGGTTGGGAATTAACACAACATTTTACTGTGGGAGAGCCACGCTTCGGCATGAATGGGCCGGCTCGACCGGAGTGATACCACTGCCTAACAGAAAACCGGCGTGAAGCAACCCCTGTGCTGTGTTTCGCCGAGTGAGTGAGGGTGCCGGAGGCCCACTCGGGGAGGAAGGGGATAAAAGGTTGGCAGCGCACTTGTAACTCCAATGGTGTTGCAAGTCTCCATGGGCGGCGGCAATTGCTTACCATCAGGTGATCCGCCTGCTCGCTTGCTACCTATCACATAAAAAAAACATGATATAACAGTGTCGTTCGGACTAATTTATAAATCTCGTTGACATCCTTAAAAAATATCATTTGATTTTTCCTAAGCATGTTGAGAATCGACACAACAACAGCCCACACAACACGACCTAATTCCGAACTATCATAACAAATCTTATCGAAATACTTACATCTTGTTGATTTCCTATCATCTTAGACACATACCTTGAAAATCGACACAACAACAGCTCACACAATACGGCCTAAGTCCACACTATCATAACAAATGTTATCGACATACTTACATCTTTTTGATTTCCTATCATCTTAGACAATACCTTGAAAATCGACACAACAACAGCTCACACAATACGGCCTAAGTCCACACTATCATAACAAATCTCCTCGACACACGTACACACAATATCATAACGGCAGTCATCAAAACAAAATTGGAAATGAATGAGCGCCACGCGGGGCCTGGTATCAAATATTGGGCCGAGCGAGGGAAACGAAACAAATAACACTCATTCCCTAATATTACCAATAATGTCTCGTGAACGAGAAAAACAGGTTTATTGAGATTTGAAGATGGAATTGGAGATATCGGAAACGGTTTACCGATCTGAACGTCTCGGTTGGAGATGGAATTTTAAACGGATAACCGATTCAAAATTTAGGTCTTAAAGGAGTTGTCCCATTATAGGTTGGGTCTATGTACGCTACATTAAAAAACGGAGAAAAATTACTTATTACGATAAAAATACACTGAATTCTATATAATGCACAGTTTTCTGGTTATAAAATAAAAAATATGACCATTTTTCAACCTTTACCAAAGACAAGACGCGCGAGACGACGGTGACCAAAGACAAAAAAATAACAACTGTCAATGTCAATGTCTTTCAATGTGACGTTAGATGGTTTGTTTTAATGAGTAGTTTTTTTTCTTAGTCTGTGGTTGTTACGTTTGTTCCGTCAAACGTCAGACAGACCGACAAAATGTCAAACGTCATCGATTTGTAACCAACATTGACAACCATTTTGTTGTGTGTTGCAATCCTTTGTTCAAATAAATTGTTCCTTCCAAAAAACAACGCTACAATAGAGAAATTGGATAATCAAAACTATTTTTCATATAATTCTCTATATTTTGGTATAGGGTACACACACTCCATACATTCTGGGACAACTCCTTTGGTGATAGGGTAGGTATCTGTGTTAGACTGCGCAAGACTGTCTGCAAATAGAGGGAGATGGCAGATCGTGAGGAAAACTGTGTCTGCCTTTAATAAAAACGCCTCATCGGGACCACGACCGCTCTGACAAGAGCGGGCAGAGAAGGGAAGAGAGGTACACTTACGTGATGGTAAGTGAACTGCTAGCCATGCATTATCATGGGATTTTAAACTCATAGCTGGATTCAGTTTCAGATTACATGATAATTACCATAGAAATCTAGAAAATAAGTCCTTTATCATTCAAACTTTTGCATCTGTTTATTTTATTGCCACTAATTGTAAAGCGTCTATTTTTTTATATTTTTTTACTTCTGACAATGTTTGACCGCAAGTTGCGGCCAATAAGGTCCAGCCTGATAATGCATCGCTGCAGCAGCTGCTCGCGGCGGCTGCAGCATCATGCTGAGGCTGAACCTTGTTGGCCGCAACTTTTGTGTTTCTTTCCTTGCATCCTTTGTCTATGTGAAATGTGTTAGGTATTGTCAATAAATGTTTTATATTCTATTCTATTTATTGCGCACTAAAGACTATTTTTTTATCACTATGCACGTATATTCAATTAAAGAATGCACAGAAAATAAACATACATTATTTAAAACACCATATTGCGAGGGGTACCTACTGACAATTTAAAAGAGAAACTGCTGCTAAACAGAATTAAATACAAATACATAATAGCCAATATCCCCATAACAATATTGCCGTTTTTATAGAGCTTCTGATTTTTGTAACTTCAATATCTCCGTTTTCCGTGGCTATTAGGAACCCTTATAATATTGTCATATCCGTCCCTCTGATCGTCATTACATTACTGGCTCGCTGCTTTTTCATTTTCATGACCCAAATTCACAAAGGAATGAGATATTATGGAAGCAACGAAAAAATCTTAAAATAAAATGCGTCATTACAAAAATATAATAAAAAGGATATAAAATAATAAAGGTGAGGTAATAAGTAAATTAAGCTTTTTATGGGTTATGAGGGTAAACGAGCGAATGGCCGGCGTGATGGTGCGCCATTCTTTATTATTAAAATTATGTGTATGGTTTTTTAAAAGCATTCGCACCTGCTCTGCGGTTCGAAGTAAACATATTCGTAGTCGTACCTACGAAAAACTATGGTTCTGTGAGTGATTTGCTAATCTTCTATACTATTTATCAAGAGGTGCCTCTCATATTCCACGTTAGAGCTTATAGGTAAACCGAAAACACGAAACAGTTGCGCGATGTAATTTGCTACAGCGCCATCTATTGGTAGATAGTGGAACTACTTTCCCGAAACGAAGTGAGGGCGGGCCACTAGTTTGCTATATTTTAGTAGCAAACGTATGACGTTCTATGACTATAGCAGCAAGGGACGATGGGACACCAATGTGACACGACCGGAGAGAGATCGGGCGCAAGATCAACGGATTAATGTGCTCTCCGAGGCACGGGAGTACAAGACCACAAACTTTTTTTTTTATGTGATAGGTAGCAGACGAGCAGGCGGATCACCTGATGGTAAGCAATGCCGCCGCTCATGGACACCTGCAACACCTGTAGAGTTACAAGTGCGCTGCCAACCTTTTATCCCCTTCCCCCCCGGGTGCGCCTCCAGTACCCTCACTCAGTCGGCGAAACACAGCAAACGAAACTTCCAAATTTTGGGCTTACACTGAGAATTTCTGAACAGAAAAACTCAGGTACAAATTTTTGGCTTGACCCGGGGATCGAACTTGGGAAAGTTCGCACTTTATGCGTGGGTCGCCCCACTATTCACTGCTCGACCGAGGCTCCTAAAACTAGGTAAGCACCCTTACAAATGCACAGTAAGCCTGCAATACACAGACCTTACATTCGGAGTTAGTTCCTTATTCATAGTACGAATAACCAATTACTCTCCGCGATAGTTTATGAGCACCAGTGACCACATTTTTGGTGCGGCATACACAATAAAATACCCAATAACACCCACGTGTGTAGCTAAAGGAAATAAACCGTTTACCTTATTGGGAACAACTGTTGGAACATTTACGGGAAAATATTCCATACACGCACCAGAAGGGGTAAACAAAGATGTGAGTGAGATATTTTAATAATTATGAAGGTATAAAGTTGTTTTTGGTAGTGGTAATAAAGGCTCGAAAATAAATTCCTGGTAGTACAGAAAAAATATTCTGTTTTTAAGGGCTTTAGTATAGTACATAATCAATATGACACTTAAAGTTCGTAGCAGTAAAGTATCAGCCTATACTGTCTAAGTGTAGGGCAAATGTTAGTACTGGAAATTCCATGCTGATTTACTTTAACGTCGTAAGGCCCATAAGCCTTTTAAAAGGCATAAAACAATTGATTTTCCATTGTGTCTGCTGCCTGGAGTGTCTGGGCGTTACGACGTTAAAGTGTATAGCCTCTCTCATGCGTAAGCGAGGAGAAGACTAGAGGATAAAATAAAAAGTATAGTATAGGGTTGGCAACTCATAGGTTACTTACAGCAACTTTTTATTCTCCGGTGCTCGGTTGTCTTCATTGCTTGCTTTAAGATATTAAAGAAATAAAAAAGTGGTTGCTGCGTTTTCATATATATATAAAAAAATAACGATTAGATTTTCAATCAGATTAACAAGGTAAAAACTCGTGCTTATGTTATAAACTGGTGCCTTTGATAAAAGATGAGAGATTTTTTGGAAGAAAAGGCTAATATTTAAAGTAATTTGACACGCAGTAAATAAGGGCAGGCAGCAGTAATTAGCGCCAAATGGCTTCTGCTTAATAGGCCCCGAAACAATTTGGTAGCCGTCCAGTTGTTAATTTACTATGGACTGTACTATGAATGGTGTTTCAAGTTTCAGAACGGACCCTCTCATTCAAAATTGCTTACTCCATCTTTTTTTGTTCCGTAATGACTATTTTGTGTTTGTTCAGTGCTTGAGTGCCAAAGTCCTATCTCAGCATGCTATTTCCAGTTACCCCAAATCCGTCAAGACGGTTTTGAATTTTTTTTTTCGAATAGACAGACATTTAGCCGCAATGTTACCTGAATTTAGTGAAAAGGCTACAGTCTGACCTTTGCAAATCTTAGATACGGGACAGTGTTTTCAAAATATATCTCGTATTTATATTGTGGTACCCCCACAACTTATCCCGTATAATTGTCCACTTTTAATCAAACTACGTACACGTGTCGGGTTTTGTGTGAAAGTAGAAAGATGATAAAAAAATGTTTGCTGGAGGTCCAAATCGGAGGTAGAGGAGTTAAAAAGTGGGCAGCTAGCGACTCCTAGGTGTTCATCATCATCATCATTATCAGCAACCCACACTCGTCCACTGCTGGACCTTAGATGTTACGGATGTCCATGGACTAATGGATAGGCAGCGGCGAACGCTTTATCATTAGGTGTACCGTCTGCTTGTCTGCAAGGTAAAAAACAAAGGCTTACGACTTCTACCACACGGGCTAAATGAATTATTAAGTAATTTATGTCCACGTCCAATCACCGCAAACTGACAGACCACTTAATATTCTGGCAGGGTCACACTAACGCCCAATAAAGGTGCAAACACAAACAGGGAATGGTCCGATTATTCGCAGCATCAGCGAACAATCGCCCTCGTTAGGCCTCGGCTGGACGCCAATTACACGATGGTCCGATTCTGATTGCACTAGAGATGGAAAAGAAATCGATGGTTAGTAAAAAATCTGGTATCAAAAAATATTAACGATTATGCTTATCTATTTTTGATATTTTTTCCACTTCGCACCCCCACTATTTTATCAACGTTCTGGGTAACGACATATTATTGAGTTCGTTTTTTTAAAGAATGTTCTATATTACGTGCCTATTATATACTTTTTTGTAATTCAAGAATGCTGACGGCTTGTGTGAGTTAGAAACAGTAGTGGCAGTACGCCAGATTACTATTATAAGTCAAAATAGATCACTTAGGGCTGATTTTTCAATCGTCTGATAACAGTTAACAGACCGATAAAATGTAATCCAATTTATAGTACTGTCACTCTATGTTAAACAATTATAGTAAGATGTAAGACAACATTAATTCGCCGGGTAACTCTTTATTGGTCTGTTAAATTTTATCAGACAATGGAAAAATCGGCCCTTAGGTAAGTAATAATGTTTGACATTAGGTAAGTTCGGTTGAAAAAACTTGACAGATTTGGATAATCCACCCTGTGGCTATTTGTACACGCGTAGTGCATGTAGTCTGCTTTGGTTCAAAATATTTTTTTAATATTATTTAATTCAGCCATGTTACACACGTTAAAATTGTCTTTTTAACATAACCAGACCTTTTTAACATAACTTTTTATCTGTTTTTACTTACTCACAAACTTTTTTAGTAAACCTTTCCCATCTCTATATTGCGGGGAAAATAAACTACTGTTGAAACGGCATTCTCTAAAGAGTGTGTATCATAGAGCTGTCATATTTCGGCGAGTCGGGGGAGGAAATTACGGAGTAGCCGCGAGCCATTATGTAGCAGCCTATAGCGATATAGACGTTTTACCTGTTACCACACTGATAAATAGATCCAGTGGCTCGAATGTGCACTCTTAACACGACGAGTATGCGGTGAAAAAAGTTATAAGTATGTAATATGAGGGATGGAATGATGTAATTTACAAATTTAATATTATTCAACCTGTTTTTAAACTTTTTAGAATAATACTGTACTAATTTCACGTGACCCTTATAACCTACTTGTCGAACAATTATATACTAGTCCAGTAGCAAGTATTAGTGTAGAAATCATACTACGACTAAACAACTGGTATGCTACAAGTAATTTTACATCCACTTATAGACTGCTACGAATACTCATAGCAGTATTCGATTGCTACAAGTAACTACAAGAGCTAACCAAACAAGCTACAAGAGCTACTAGCTACGCCAAATGTCTACGAGCAAAAAAGACGTGAATAAACTATGTAACCTTGACCTTTTTTGATGTTTACCGAACGTATGATTTTTTTATAAGTTTTGATTTTTTATTTTATTTAGAACGTTAGCAACGCAGACGTGTACTCTGTGACGTGTACCAACTTTTAAGGAATTCGTTCGTTCCCATTTTCAAAGACCGGAGTGGCCCTCTATGAAACGACTTTGTCTATTATTATTATGCCTTGTTATTTATTTGCTTTCTTTATACTGTGATACTACTATCAGGGACCACAGACCAAGAGCACGTGAATATGGCCCTTATCAAAAGGTTAATATAATCAGTGTGATTGGTATTCTTATGGTTGTAACAGAAATGTGTAAATACATAACAATGTGTAGTAAGCAGAGTACTTTTCACGGTAGATGGGTTCCGATAGAGGCATTTTGCAAAACTAGTGAATATTATAGTACCTAGTCCTACTTATACTGCAACTGCAATTAAATTGAAAATAATTTGACTTCCGTAGAATATGATACATATTGGCATTGTAGCTGGCTTATTAACTCATTGAGATGTCATTATCATGTCAGTCCTTAAGGATTTATATAGATGCTATGGGTATATGGGTATATGAATTGTATGGGTATATTCATCCGAAAATGATATGAGGATCTGAAAATTTAACAATTTTATTCCTCTGCCTCTTCTATGAATAAAATCTATAAGTAACATATATTTTATGATTCTGAGTAAATTTTGAGGGCATACAGATTTAAATACCGCCAATGTTATGAGGTCTCTTTAATAATAACAGCAGTATTGACGAAACGAGTATAGGTATTGTTGCGGTACATTTTTCCAAAAAAACCATTTTTATGGTCTGATTTAACTCATGCAAACCTGACAACTCTATAATATTGTAACCTTTATTTTGTAAAATAAATAAAATGAATGTATATTTAATGAGGTGTGGATACGAATAAAACCTTTGTGGTACAATATAAATGTTTAAAAACGACGAAATAACAATGCGGATTTACTCATATAACAGAAAGCACAATAGATCGGTTTTTATGACTAAACGAATAAAACATGAGAAGCACCACATGTTCCCAACAAGAAGATTTATAATAAAAATATATTCAAGCCACATAGAGTAAAAATGAATTTATCGGGTCGATATAATACGCTCCAGTGGTACATAACATTCGAATAGCAAGGGTTATAAAATAAAGCTGGATAAAATAGATTCAACGAAACGAAAGAGGTACGGATAGCGTTTGGTCGAACTCCTCCCTCAGCGTAAAATTGAAGTGGTAACACAGAATACTTAATAGTACAAGTACAGAAAGCCCACTCCTAAAAACCGTTTATAGAAAATAAAGACTCAGGCTATCATAACATAAAGTTGAAATTCCGGCCGCCCAATTCAATACCTACAATTATTCATACCTAGAAGTGCGTTCTCTTTCTGTCGCAAACAACTGTCGCGAATGTGTCGCCGCTCGCTCGTGATTTACTACTAATTAGCCCCTCCAGAGTGGCCGCCGCATGTACTTGCAAGTTTGATACCTACACGCGGAGTGGGACAGGCCTGGTGGTATATCAGATATAGGTACGGTCCAAAGTCCAAAAAGGGTAACGGTATATTGATACTCATTGGAGTACTACCCCAAAATTTTGAGAGCTAGATTGAATAGACTACTTCTGGGTAAGCCCGCTCCATCGTAGGCTTCTTCTCAACTCTAAGGTTCAGTATGAAGTTAACACGGTCACTGCGTTATCGGGTCGAATAGACCCTATGCACACCTTGCCTACGGTGCGGCGATAAAAACGGACAAGTTTATATACTTCATACAAACGAAGTTTATATGAAGTATTTGTATAATACGTGGCTGGTGACCGTAGGGACTGGCGTAATAAAGAAGAGGCCTATACTCAGCAGTGGGTGGATGTGGGCTGACACGATGATGATGATGATGATGATGTATGTGATCGCTTGAGTGGTAGTGAGATAGTTACTGTTTTGAAATTGTCTCTGCAAAAGTAGCCAGTTACAATTAAAAAAAAGTATCGGGTCGAAGATGCCCTATGCCAACTGAACGTAAAAAAATGTAGCCTAGATATAGGGTCTTGGGCACCCGATGCCCTCTCTGACCTGATAGCCGCACAACAAAAGTCAAACACGTTTGGTTCAATTATAACTGAGGAAATATTACTAGACTAGTGGTCTGCCCTCATTTCCTTTCAAAACCTAGCTTTGCCATTAGCCAATAGATGGCGCTGGGAGTCGATTACATCGCGCAAGCGTTTCGTATTTTTGAGTTGCATATAAGCGGACGGAGTATAGAAATAATATCTGTATAAATGGTACAGATAGTAGTCATCTGATGTATGGCTGTCTGTACATAAAGGCCATGTCCATCCATCAAAGCTGACGATCGCGGCCCCGGGCGTAGGTGTAACGAGTAATGGGCAATTTACAATGCAGCAGGCGGTAATGTGATTTGTTCAACCCTTTGTGGCCTGACTCCAGGCGTTCCCTTCGGATAAATTACGGGGACATACTATGGAAAATTCATGCGATTCTTTAGGCTCAGGCTCATGGCAAGGGGTCCATGAAGTTTTATGTGGGAAATATTATACGATGAAGTCAAAAAATCCTGACAAATGAAATGAAAGAAATAAATCCAATTTTTTTTTTACTTATTTTTCGCTTACAACTTCATAAAAGCAGTATAGGTACACAATTATCGATGGCTTAGTGTACACCTTGCACTAACTACAGGTTGTAGTTAGCACTCATATAAGTGTGCACTTATATAAGTAGGTACGAACAAAAAAAGTAAGTAGAGTAGAGTAGTACGTAGTACTAACTAAGAGAGTTACCTCCAAGCCTCGAGCGGACTTTTAAATCGAAGATTTCGCAATAGTTATAGCAGTATATCATATCAGCGAGATCACTGTAAACGCACATAAATGTGTGCAAAGCCTGATTTTATGATTCTTCTGTGTATAATTATTTTGTGCTATGGCTCTAAAAACGTACGTGTACAACCTTTTAGGATTTTTCCTCTTGTCCATGTGACCCGGGACCCGTCTCGCACATAATAAATCGTAGGGCCGGTGTCGAGCCGCTTGTTTATAGCGCCGCGCTGGTAAGGAATGTGTTACCAGCGCTTAAGGTGATTTTTATAGTTCCTCACTTCTTGAGTTTTTCCTCGAGTTGCTTTTCTAAGGGTTTATTGCGAGGTTCGCAACGTTTTTATGCGCCTATTGCTGATTGTTGGAATGTTGAGAAAATATTTTTAGCAGCCTGTGCCAAGGGTACTTGTATGGGATTGGCAAGTTTTCTTACGAGTATTTCAAAATACAGAAGCGAACGGTACACATCAATTGCTTATGTAAAGTAACAAATTAATAACATTAATAAATGTCGTATTGTTTTTTAAACTAGAGTACGTTTTAAAATTTAATTTGGTGCAAAATTATTGTCAAAAATTATTAAAAGAATGCAATTAACATGGTAGCTGTATTTTAACCCCCGCCGCAAAAAGAGGGGTGTTATAATGAAAATTAAAATGTCAAAATGTGAAAAAAAAAGTTACTTTCATACACCTTTTCCTTTACTATACAAAAAATATGGTATTTTTCAAAATTTTGGTTAATTGTAAAATTTGCTAGGATATTGAATCCCACATAACAGGGAATCCTACAGTGGGATATAGATAACATTACTGTAAATTTTGTACTAATGTTCACCCACAAAATAGTTTATGACTAATGTAAAACGGCAAGAGAATTAACACACTTTGTCAAACAAGTCACAAAAACAAACATTCCACATATCCAGTCCATTCGTCGTCATACGAAGATCCCGAGAGTCTGTCGAACACGCCCGTCGGGCACGTACGTGACACCGGGAAATATTCACGGGGTCACTGGCTATCAATCGAGCCGGCCCGCGTGAATGCCCGACACATATTTTACTTCACGTACCATTGATGAAGATAAGTAGGGCAGCGGGTGAAAAATTCCGTTAACTTTTTCTGAACATGTTTTTCTTTTTTCGAACACGTTTTGATTGTTTGTGGTTTAGCTACAAAAAAGTAGCCAGATTATGTTTTTTTTTCCTTTTTATAGTTTTGTTTTAGGAACGCGATCGATCGATCTGATAGGTCGGGAGTCCTTGGATGCGGGTGGCACAGGACCGATCTGTATGGATAACTTTGGGGGAGGCCTATGTCCAGCAGTGGACGTCTATTTGCTGAAATGATGATTAGGAACGAGGCAGTCGTGACAGATTTGAAAAGTCGAGTGATGTACCTTACGTCCACATTTTCACGTCCAAGGTTCACTCCCGTATAGACCTTTACAACTACAAGCGCAGCTGTGAAGTCACATCGCGTAATGCTGTTTGAAACATCTGCCACAGATGTGAAGGCCTATGATGATGTTGTACCGTTGGCTTCTAATTGCCGAACTCAGAGACGTCATTTAACCTTAATTATGGATAGTCTTTGTCTATTAAAATAAAGGACAATAGTTTTACTTAAGTGACAGTTAAGGTTTAATTAACGTCTTTGAGTGCGGCAGTAAGAACATTTCGTTAAAAAGGCATATGTTCTTTTTCACTGACACCATATTATCTCTTAGAAAATGGCACAGTAAGTCCATGAAATTGCGGATGCATTCATCTCAAAGTATTCAAAAGAAGTAACTGTAGTTTTGTATTAAAAAAAAATTAAACAATTTCCGGATCCGTTACATCGTTAGTAACAAAACTTAATTGGTTATTAAGTACAAGCGAACACGACTCAGCTTCCTTCACAAACACTTCGCCAACCCCACGTCGAGTTTATTAGTTTCCCTTCAAAGACCGGAGTTCGGCAGACGTTCAATAATCTTAAATCGAGTTATATCTCGCTACGCATCGTTTCGGTAACTAAATAAAGCATTCAATTCGCCGAAAGAAAACAGCGTTTGTCGGGAAAATTCTAGGTAAACAAGAGAAAATTGTAGGCATATTATACGAAATGGAACCCAGATGGCCAGGAAGATGAACAAAAGTCATCTCGTCCCGCCGTATTCAAACTCATCGGGCGGGTATTTGACGGACTTTATGAATACCCAATTGCCTCAAATTACGAAAAAAGAATGTTCAATATAAATAAAATTAGGGAGTCGGGAATACCGAGTAGAAGTA
>JABMDO010000523.1:0-28313 GCA_014851415.1 Cnaphalocrocis medinalis
ACGAATTTCATCCTTTTATCATTCGCGCGACCTTCTGTCAGCGACAGACCTGTTTTATTTTGCTCCGGCTATTTATTTTCTAATCTTAAGTAAAAAGTGTTAGTTCTAACAAGTAAACTATACTAATCGATAGCTAAAATCCAAACTAGAAAACTGGTGCAAAACTCTACTACCGAAATCACAAGAATATTGGAAAAAAATCAAGCAAAAACATCTCAGCTCGCCGTTATAATTCGATCAAGCATCGGCCGGACGGCGTCACAACATTGCTTCGGACACCTTCGTGCGCGATCGGCAAGTTTCGCCAGTAGCCGCGGTCTTCGACGACGCGATCCGGCTCACAGTCGCAGCTAAGCTTTTCTAACTTTATTGTATCTAACGACGCGATCCGGCACATAACATACGTATTGCTAATTATATTAAATAAATAATTATATTGCCGTCAATATGTCTACAACTTGTAATGCCTGTGGGAAGTCGATCCATTCCCTCGACTACATGGATTGTAAGAACTGCAAACACTTATTTGACCTGGAATGTCTCACAATATCTGTAAAAAGTTTTCGTGAATATTCAGATGAGTATAAACACAACTGGGTATGCCCATTATGCTTGGCCAGCCAACCTAAGAAAAATAATGCCAGTACCCCAATTCGGAGCTTAAACGAAAGACTTAATAATACGTACACTAGAGCAGAGTCTGGTAATATAAACACAGTTAGGGGCTCCCGAAATTTAAGTCTGCCTTGTGATTCGCCGGACATCACCTCAGAAGTACTTTCAGAGCTCCGACAACTACGTATGGAGATAGCTGAACTGAAGCAACAAGGCTCGCAAATTAGTATCCTGCGGGCTGAAATCCAAGAGCTGAAATCGCAACTAGGCGATATCCCAACAACTCTAACACAAAAACTAAATGATTATGAAAGTCTGACGGAACGCCAGGACAAGGAAATATCACAGCTGAAGAATACAGTGCAATAACTCCAAGGTCAGGTGTCGTTGCAGGAACAGGCTGCCATGAGGAATGAGCTGGAAATTCATGGTATTGATGAACTAGATCATGAAAACCTACAACAAATCCTCAATCTTACCTCGATAAAGTATGGTGTCGAACTATCAGACGCAGACGTGGACGGAATATGGAGAGCAGGGCCACGTTCTCCTAGGAGCAAGAACGCAATAAAAAGAGACTGGAAGCCACGTCCAATCGTTGTTAAACTCGTAAGACGAGCTAAACGAGATGAGCTCATCAAAGCAGCAAAATCAAGGCGTGATGTTACCACTGAAAATGTAGTTGCAGGAAACCCCAGCAAGATTTCCTTATATGAAAGGCTGAGTAAGACCAACCGCAGTTTATTTCGGGATGCAAGACAGCGTATCAGGCAGCATAACTTCAGCTTCTGCTGGGTTGTCAACGGTCTCATATACGTTCGCAAAACAGAGAAGGCCCCTCCCATTTCCATACGTTCACTCCAAGAACTCAATGAGAGAGTTGGACTGGACATCAGTGGCATACCACAACACTCTTCAGACCACCAATCTAACTAATGAACAATTACGTGCCACCTGCCTTTGCTTTTTAATTTTAATTTTGATTTTGTATTTTTTCCATACCATTTTCTATTCCATTTTTCGCTTTTTATGTATTTTGCTGTCATCATCACACACACATACACATATACACACCACTTGCACATCATTTTACAAACATCTCGGACTTTTGTCGCTTAAATTAATTCCTGAGCATATACTTCTAATCTTTGTAGCCTGCTTGCATTCTGGCAAATTATCCCGCTTTGGCTTCGTACATGTTGTTCTCAACCAAACCTTTTCTCTGGCGGTAATGTCCGCAATATTTTTTAATCATCGCCCGCCCTGAGATGTCTATCAATGTAGATACTGTTCAAGAAATTGACGAAGCTTTTACGATTACCTGTCACGATTTAAATTCGCTGGAAGAATGTAAAGAAGTGATCAAAAACTCATATGGGCTTAAAATACTTACTTTAAATATCCGTAGTATTAACAGCAACTTTGATCCATTTTTGATTGCCTTAGACAGACTGGCTATTGCTTTTGATGTCATTGTTTTAACAGAATGCTGGTTACAGTGTTCTCCACTGGTTGGTCAAATCCCAGGCTATGATGTTTTTCAAACTAAAAACAATCTAAATCGGTGCGGCGGAGTCACAGTCTACGTAGCAGAAAATCGAAACGCGTCAGCTCAAGAACTAAACCTCTCTGAGGCCGAGGGCCTCTCCATTGATATCCCCATGATTGGCACTATACTGGCAGTGTATCGTTCTCCTTCATTTTTAAAAAAGCAAATTTTTATAGACTCTCTCAGCTCTACCTTAAAGACATTTGAAAATTCCCCAACGCTTTTACTGGCGGGTGATATAAATATAAATATACTTGACCCTAGGGATCAGGATTCGTCACAGTATCTTGATCTCCTGGCCCAATCCAACTTGCTCCCAGCTATTACTCGTCCCACTAGAATGGATGCATGTATCGATCATATATTTGTCAGAGCCCATCCAGTGGAATGCACAGGTGCAGTTGCCCACGCTGACATCACAGATCACAATGTTTGTATGTTTGGTATGTCCTGTACTAAGGCTAAACCGCCTTCTCGAAAAATATTAAGGACCAACTACAGTGCAGTAGCAGAAGAACTCAAAAACACAGATTGGTCATCCGTTATGTCATGTCATGATGTCGACACTGCGGCTGAATGTTTTGGTTCGATAGTTTCAACTGCGGTCAAAGAACATACAAGTGTACGATTAACTAGCCGTTCCAAATGTATCTTAAAACCTTGGATGACTCCAGGCCTGCTGAGGTGCACTAAACATAAAGATAGACTCCATCTTAACTATAAAAAAAATCCCAACGATAGCGTTAAAGAACTGATATACAAGCGTTATAGGAATTATCTCAGAGACCTCCTGCATCGCTTGAAGAGGGATTATGAGGCAGAAGAACTAGCAAACAACAAAAATAACCCGAAAAGACTATGGAAAGCCATCAGGAAAATAAGTAATTCCAATACCAAAACTGACTCGGCCAATGAGCTAACCAAAATTAAGGCAGGATCTGGTCGTGAATCGGCAAATTATTGCAACGAATATTTTGCTAATATCGGTGAGCGTCTTGCAGATATACTACTTTCCCAAAATAAATGCACACAGGATGATCTGTTACTCCAGTCTAGTTTGGGTCCTCCAAGCAGGTGTTCTTTCTTTTTGCAACCGACTGACGTGTATGAGGTAGACAAAATTATAATGCAACTGAAAAATGATAGCGCAGCTGGTATAGATGGCCTTAGTCCCTCTCTCATCAAAGCTATTAGATTTGAAATAGCCGAACCCTTGACATATATCTTCAACCTTAGCATCAGCACGGGCATCTTCCCCTCTAGTTGGAAAAAAGCCATGGTAGTTCCTATTCATAAGAGTGGTTCTAAGAAATGTCCAGAAAACTATAGGCCTATATCTCTCTTGACCACCTATTCGAAAAATCTTAGAAAAGATTGTTAACATGCGCTTTCAGCGTTACCTTGAGGAAAACAAACTTCTCTCACAAAGACAATACGGTTTCAGGCAAGGGCGATCTACGGAAGATGCTGTAACTACTCTAGTAGAATTCGTCTCAGATCAATTAGATAAAAACCGTAAATGCATTGGTGTTTTCTTAGATTTAGCAAAAGCCTTTGACACCGTGCCAGTGCAGTTGCTTCTAAAAAAGTTAGATAATGCTGGTGTTAGAGGTCTGCCGTTAGACTGGTTTCGAAGCTACCTATCTGGCAGGCGTCAATGCATGAAATTAGGTAGTGATATTGTCAGCACTGAGCTTCCCATACGCTTTGGTGTTCCGCAGGGCAGCGTTCTTGGTCCCACCTTGTTTTCCCTCTTCCTGAACGATATTCATAATGTGCTTGCTAGCGATGTCGAGGTTGTCTGTTATGCGGATGATACTGTGGCATTATTCCACGACAGGAATTGGTCTGGAGCGTTTCAGAGGGCGGAACAAGGTATGGGAATTATTAAGGATTGGCTTAATAGAAATTTGCTGACTCTGAACGCTTCCAAAACTAAGCATGTCTGCTTCCATAAGACAAAACCCTCTGCTCCACCCTCATCCATGGTACTCCGGCTTCACTCGGAGTGCGATCGCTGTAGCTGTGCGTGTGAAACCATTGAAAGGACACCAGATATACGATACCTAGGCGTAGTAGTAGATGAGAACCTCTCGTTCAAAAAGCACATCGAAACCACTGCAGCTCGAATGAGAAAACTCATCTACGTGATGAAATTACTTAGGCGCTCCGCAGACTCCGAGACCCTTCATCTGGTGTACACTAGTTTAGGAGAATCACTTCTTAGCTATTGTATACCGGTTTGGGGAGGAGCTGGTGTCACCACTATGTTAGTGCTGGAAAGAGCCCAGCGTGCTGTTCTGAAGACAATGTGCAACAAGCCGTTCCTTTACCCCACTGTGGCTCTGTTTGCTGAAGCACAGGTTTTGAGTGTACGCCAACTCTATATTCTTAAAGCCTGCTTAAAAGTCCACCGGAAGGTATTAAACTCTACGGAGTTTACAGACTTGTCGCGTAGAAGAGTGTTTAAACTCCCAGCCGTAACTGTACGGACCTCTTTTGCACAGCGACTACCGACATATATGCTGCCGTACATTTACAATAAAATTGCAAAACAATGCGCCTTAAAGCACCTGACTGTGAGACAAACTAAATTCTCGATCACCTCCCTTCTATTGTCCCGAACCTACCAAGAGACTGAGGACCTGCTAAGGCAATTAAAATAAAATAAAATCAAAATAGAATAATACTAAATTGAAATAAAATAAAATCTATCCAACACACACACACACACACACAGACTCACCACATACACACACGTAGTATACATACTCACAATCATACATCATACAAATTTTAGGCATAGTTTCATACCACCTCGCTCGCACACTTATCAGACAGCACTTCTTAAATTCTTTTTTCTTTAAATGTAAAGTTTATCAAAATTTTTCAAATAGTTAATATTGTAATTTTTGTATTAATATAATCTGTCGCTCTCCTGGTTTTATCAATAATGTCGGGTGCCCACGATACAGGACTTCTCCTAGTGTGGGACCTACTGTAATGCTCTACAATGTTACATGTTCTATGGAAATAAAACTATTTCTATTTGTATTTGTATTAGGTTAGAACTAAGGCACCCATTACACTTGCGTTAGAACACAGAATAAAGATAGCCAGTAGAAATTCCAAAAGGTATTTGTACGAGCGCACTTTACTCCACAAAAATCTTACACTTAAAACTGTTATATAGGGTTGCTTCGGACTTAGTGCGTAATTTTTAATAACTAAACTTACTTTAATAATCCCCCATGTTTTATACAAAAATCTTACGATATGAGCTCGCAGTTATTTCTTTGAAAACTTGTTCTACTAACAGATAAATAGTCTGTTAAAAGAACAAGTTTTATATTAAGTACATAGAAAAAATGTGCTCTCTGATTTCGAAATAACCCTGAGTAGTAGTAAGATTAAAAGCTTTGAATAACAACATATCTACTTACAATATTAAAACAGCCAATACGTTGGGTTAGAGTTCGTCGATAGAATCCAATAATTGTATATTGATTCACTGGCTAAACTAGCAGTATGATAAGACTAACTAATCAACCTTTCTTACAGGTGTTCGCCGCAGACATTTAGCTGAGCTTACCAGGCTTGCCTAGATAATCCACACGAACACTGAAGAAAAATGCCTTAGACAGGCCAAGCCCACAACTTAACCAGATGAATTTAGTCGGGGAACTTTCACGAATTTTTACATGGAGGCGCTTTTTTATCAATCTGTGGCTACTTGCTTGTTAAGCATAGTCTTTATAGACGTTGGACTGTAGGGTTTTTGCTGGTGGTGTCGATAAAGCTGATAATGACAAAAAACTAATTATATATTTCAACATACGTTAACATCAAAGCATCTAAACGACAAATCAAAACAAAACAATAAATAGTAAAACAAAATATATGTAACATAAACAAAACAAAAGGAGACTAGTCCAGCCATCAATCCTCAACAGTCTTCTATAAGCACGGGCGTCACTCAAGGTCCAGCCTGATGATGAAGATCCCTTTGCAGCACATGCTGAAGCTGAAGCTTGTTGGGCCCAACTTTTTGTGATCTGTCTTATTCTATAAGTTAGAGTGTGTTGTGCTCAATACTTAAATATTTTCTTGTTCTTATTCATCAAAACACCGAGTTAATGACATCCAGCGTCGCAGTGTATCCGCAGTGACGTGGACCAACGAACCCTCGTCCGCACTGATCGCTAAGACCCGTAGAGCAATCTTTGCGCCTCTGCACCACTGCAGTGGCCTTGCTCAAGCCTGTTAAACCATTTTATTGCCTTATACACCAAGATATAACTAATATAAAATAGAATTCTTTTTTCTAACACGTCTACCCAAATCTTTTTCGGTAGTGATTCCACTTTGTGAACTTTCACCAACAAATCCATGCTGCCTTGACTCCTTCAATTGACTAACACTTTCAACTCCCTGCACATTAGGAAATTCCTTTTTCTTTAAATTATTGTTTAAAATAATATAAAAAGGAAGAGTCCAAAGAGAACTTTATGATCTATTATTTCTTCAAAAGGAACTTAATATACCTTTTAATGTGATTTTTACAATTTCGGTCTAATTATGGCTTGAGGAGTCGAAGTCGTCCCGCCATCTCCACTTTCAGCATACCGCGTCGCTGCTTCAAGTTGTTTCGTTTGTTATACCGACACGTGATGACGTGACCAGCCCAATCCTACTTTAGATGTGCTATTCTTAGGGTGACATTTGTAGCTCCTATAATCAACAAATATAGACATAAGTATTTTTATTCAAAAAACTCTGCAAGGCGATCGAAGTGTTTGGCCGAGCCCGCATCCGCGCTTCTAATCCGCGATAAGAACGGATCATACTGCGCCGCGCTGACGCAACGATTTCATTAAATCTTTCTAATTATAGTACAACTTGTGAAAAATCCGCTAGATGGCGTACCGATAGACTAAGGTCCAATTTCAACGTCATTGGTTATTAGTGTCATTTTTACATTTCACCTTAAAAAATAGCCAATCACTGTGTAGATGGACCCCAGTTCTATGAAGCGGATTTTTTGACACGCGATAGCCCCCTTTTTCTACGTCATCAGTAGGTAATTCTTAACCAAATAGCCCGATGGCGCATTGGTAGTGCCTCGTAAGACGCCAACGGTCGTGAGTTCGATCCCCACTCTGAACAAACATTCACGTTTGTTCAGTATCAGTGGGTTGGTGTGTGTAAGAATTATAATTGTGATTCCTCTGTTGTCTGATATCTGTAAATAAACCAAGTGCTTACGCAAAAAGTCAGGTCAATGTATGAGACGTTGAGCGGATTTATTTATTTACTAGTGGCCCGCCCTCACTTCGCTTCGAGACCGTAATTCAGAAATGAACCAATAGATGGCGCTGTGCTCAATTACATCGCGCAAGCGTTTCGTGTTTTCGGTTTACCTATAAGGCTTGTCGTTGTCTATAGAAGTTATCTCTTTATAAAAAGTATAGATAGAAGAAGATAGATTTATAAGAGAAACTAGTCAAACCCCTTGACATCACTGCTGTTACGGGTGTCCACGGGTGGCGATGATCACTTCCCATCAGTGACCTGTCTGCTCGTCTGCCACTCACAAAATATCTACAAAGCAAAGGCTTCCACTAACCCTACTCATAAATACCGCGCGAGATATACTCGCGACAAAAGTTGTCAGGCGAACAGATCTGCGTGATGTAGATTAGTTGTTATTCAACAGTTCCGCTCGGAATATTGCCGGAGCTGTCTGCACCCGTTCGCGCCTGCACCCGTCACGCACGCGCCGCGCGAGACAGTGAGGCACTGGGACGAAATATTTGGGTTAGTGATAGGTGGCAGACGAGCAAATGTATAGTCTGATAGTAAGCAAAGTAAATGACAATGCACCCATGGGCATCGCCATTTGCTTCATCACGATTCAGTTCCTGACTGGCTAGATGGCGCATTTGTTCACTACCAAATGCGTTATCTAGCCAGCCCTGTCTCATACGCCAAAGGTCGTGGGGTCGATCCTCAGCCTGGACAAATATTCTTGTGGTAAACATTTGTGTTTTATTCAGTGTCTGGATCTATATGTATTTAAGTATTATATTTGTGTTTCGTCTGTTTTCTGACATCTGTAACACAAGTACTAAAGCTACTTAGTACGGAGTCAGGTGAATGGCATGATATGTTGTGGATATTTATTATTATTATTCCGTTGGACTAGTTCTCCTGTCATAGAGTTGCGAAGATCAGACGACAGTCACTTCTTTGTAAATGTTCTATACGTTCCCCGAACTGACTGCTTTAACCGGGAGTTATACGCTAAGATGAGATGAAGAGACTTAAAAATGTAAATGCTGAGCTATTCTCTGAGTTTTTCAACAGAAATATACATTCCAAACCAGAGCGGTAAACATTCATAAGTGTTCCCAAATTTAGTCAACCATATTTATAAGAGTCTGTGAAACAGGTAGTGGAAAGATTGTTTAACTGTGTACTAAGAACTTAGCTTACTGCTATGAAGTGAAGTGTGCGTCGGCTTATCGACAGATTGCTGAGCCAGCGGGTGATTTGAATCCGACAGTTTTATTTGCTCGGAAGCGGGTTTATTCGAGTTTCATTACATCCGATGGAGTTTTAACGGGTTTACCGAACCGCCGAGGCGCGCACCGGCCACTAACTTTTACATTTGCCTGCTCAGCTACTACATTATTTAATATTCATGTCACTATATTTACGTTTTCGTAAACAAATATGTTTATATTTAAAAGCAGATTATTTGGGTTTTCAAGCTACTATCCAAGTATTAACCTTAACAAAAAGAAACAGAGAACAAGCGCAACACCGAACAAAGATCCCACATCAGACAGAGCTAAAGTTTTTAACATAATATTTTATTTTATTTTATTTATTTGGTATACAAAACATATTACAATCTTATGAAATTAAAACTATTTTATAACCACATAAAGTTCCCGATTGCAATACAAAGCATGTACACACAGACAGAAAAACAATATAGGTACTATACTAGAGAGATAACAGTTAAAATATATTAAAAAGAAAAACAATCAGAACCAAGTCCACAAGCAACCAAATCACAAACAGGTAAAAATAGGTAAAAAGAGGTACCCACAGTGTTCTACAGTGCATCACAGATGCATTGCAAAACATACCTCTTGAATTGATGAAGGTTGTACCGGTAGAGATCCATTTCCACATGTCTATCAACCAGCTCGTTACATCCTGACGATTGGATTATAAAAAGAGGTGTTAAATAACAATGCTACGAGTGCGCTACGAGCGACTACATAACGTGCTACGCGCTACGACGTAACACCTCGTAGCATTCTCACTGCGTCTGCGACGGGTATGTTCATAAAACTTGAAATGCGCGTGGGAATTTGAAAGGGGTTTTACTTTACCTACGTGTTACGAGCTACACGTGCTGTGATGATGAAGTGCTCCGAGTTTTGTTTAACCGTGGGACAGCCACGCTTCGTCATGTATAAGCCAGCGGTGGTATACCGCAGCCTTACAGAAAATCGTCGTGATGCAGCGCTTGTGCTGTATTTTGCCGATCGTATTCTATGCTCAAACTACATTTTGTGTTCGTCCTTAGGTCCTAGATCCGAATAAAGCTTTCATTGGTGGCAACACTTTTAGCCACGCCATCGAGCTGTATGGTTCATTTTGTTGGTATGGTGTTTCTATCTTCTTTTCTTTCATACGTCATTCAGGAAGAGGGTAGCTACATTCAATTTGACAAAAAACACATTTGCAAATGACTGCCTTACGTAATCTCCCATACTTTTACATATTTATGTCCCTCCTTATGAATGTAAAAGGGACTTTCACCGCAAGCAATACCGCGTATTCGTCGCACGTCCACGGATACGACGAGACACAAATACTAATACAACGCCTCGTATTCCTTTTATTTATTCTGCATCGTTATGTATTTCGTATTGAAATAAATGTGTTTTGTGCGAGACCGATGCTTTTATTGTATCGCTATATCGTGTGTGTATCTTTGTATCGATATATTTTTTTAACTGCTGAAATAGGCAGACGAGCATGCGGACAACCGATGGTAAATGGTAACCTTATGGGTAGACAAGAAGACAAAATAAAATAAATAAGTTAAGCATCCTGAAATGGAGGCACATTGTTTGAAGCATTTCTAATTACTTAATTATCTAATTGATTTCTGATTTTTTAACAATCGTTTACCAAAGGTTGCGTACATTCTATGATTATCAGAGCATGTTTTTTGGACCCGGGGTGAACTCGTAATACATTTATAAAGCTAGATTACCTCTAATACGATATGGTAACGCCCTTTTGGTTTAGTAGTTTAAATACTGGGCCGTGATCTCTGGGTCCTGTTTTCGACCAATTCCCGAGTCGAGCATAGAATATGTTGCCGTCTTTTAAACATAGCTCTACCTTATGATCACCAATCAGCATTAGGCAAGCGTGACTCAGAAATGAGAAGTCATTACCTTAACAGTCTTTAAATCTATATCCCTTTCAAATTGACATAAGAATCTTAAAGTTTATCGATTTCTCGTATACAGAAACTATGGCCTTTTATAGGTAAACTGTAAACTGTAACTGTAATAGGTAGGTACTTATACTAGATTCTGATGCCACTGTCGAAGGGATTGAATTTAAAGTCTGCCACGGTAATGACTTCGCGATTAGAATGAGCCAGTAGCAATTATTAGAATTCTACGATTTAAGCTAGTACCCTACAGTGGGGCATAAGGATACGTCCACATCTGGCGATTGCGACGCGCATACTCACCCTAAGATAGACTGATACTACCAGGCTTTAACAAAATGGAATAAAATTGTCACAGGAGTGTAGCGTATACATCATGTTGATGTCGGTGACACGGCGGCGTGTGTATGTGTGCGGGTCGCCACGAGTGTGCAAGTGTGCGGGATAGTGACAGTGATGTATGCATGTGCTGTCTCGTGACGACATCACTCGAGAAAGGATTTTGTACAGCGATTCGTTTGTCAAAAACTGTGTGAACAGAATGGACCTGCAAATAACTTATCATGCATCCTTGACATCGAAGTGTGGAATATTAGACAAACATGTGGATTATTTGGTAGTCGTGGTGTCACAAGTGCGCTACGAAGCTTTTCCCGACCCCCACAATGGTCTGAGCTCAGAATGTAATTTAAGATTAGCATCTTATTTGCAGGTCCATTCTGTCTAAACAGACACAACATTTAGCCTGGAGACCGCGGAAAGTGGTGTTAAATAAAGAGAAAACACTATTAAGAAAGTATATGGACACGCTAAGCCCAATAAATTACCGCGCAAACAAACAGCGCCTACCAAAGTGCTGAAATATTTTTCGTACCGATAAATCTTAACCTCACTATGCAAAATAGAACTTTAATAAATCGGTGAAGAAATTCAAATGAAGTAGCAAAGTTGAAACTACTTTAACAGTACATCTTAGAATGTTCTCGAAATACCGCGCTTTAATTGTAAGTTTAAACAAAGGAACATTCTAATGCTGGTAGTTTGCAACAAGGTATAGTATGAAAAATATGTCAAGTTTTAAGTTAGTTATTACACTGCAGCAAGAGGCACGACGTCAGTGAACAAAGTTCGCTGTTTATGCCGCGGCGATGCAGAAATACCCGCCACATACACGCTTTGAAAAAATATTAGCAAAACGATAGATGGAGTTTTATTGCGAACTTATATCGCTGCAGCTGTTTGCCGCAGTGTAAAAGCGAAAGCGGCAAAGCAACCGGCTAGGACACCTGCATCACCTCACCGTGATATTTCTGGAGTCTGAAGTCCAGTTACAATTTGGTGGGACTTGTAAATAACCCTTAGATATAGGGAACAGACCAACGAATTACGGTAACACGTTTAAAAACTATCCGAATTCCGAAACCTGCAGGTTTAAAGAAATACTCAACGAAGGGAATACTTATGGCTAGTCATATTTTAACAGGCGCGGGTCCACTTTTGTGGGCCCTTCTGAACAAGAAACCATGATTGAGCAGGTCTGGGGCCCATTAACTATTTCTGTAATACTTTCTTCTATACTAAGTGTGGATTGCATCAACATACTATAATCGTAACTGGAGATTTTGACAATAAATAACCAGCCAGCCAAAGGTAGGATTTCAGAGGGGCCCCACGTTTTTATTTTAGTCTAATATGCCTAAAAGCTATTCTGCCTAGTACTAAAATATTTCTGTACTAGAAGTTCAGAATACCTAATTGTTATTATTATTTTCTAGTTTCCAGTGCACATAAGATAAAACCGTTTAACTTAAAAGTTTTTTTACCGATTTTTTATTTCTAGTTTTTAGTATTTAATGAAATGCCTACCGTATACCTACAGTATTTTACTAGTGTAGCTCTTTCATTTGATACCCATATTGGGGGGGGTTGTGGAAAAATATGATATCCGCCATTTTGTACCGGCGGCCATCTTAGATTTATAATGTTATTGATATTACTATATTGTATTGTCATCGGAACTAAAGGTGTGTACCAAATTTCAGATCAATCTGACTAGAGGAAGGTACTTAAAGAACGTCGGCGGTTTTCATAGAAGTGGTGACTTGAACTAAATCTCCGCTACCCTTAACGACCTAGGTATCAATGGATTGCTCATTAAGTAAATAATCTAAAACAGCATCACTGTTTTTCTTGTAAAAACCGGGAATTTCTTATATTACCGATGTTTTGTTTAGAGGTTATGTTGTATATTACAAGAATACCATTCCTTAAAATGTTAATAACGAGAATACCATTGACAGTAGGTCTAGGATAGTCTGTGGTTGGCGGCGCTAGTTTCATTCGTATTGCTTCTTTCATGGGCTTCTTTCAACCACAGACTATCCTAGACCTACTGTCAAAAGATGGTATTCTCGTTATTTACATTTTAAGGAATGGTATTCTTGTTCTTGTAAATATACAACATAACCTAAGAAGTAGTAAGAAGCTTTTTTTTTTTTATTTTTGCTAAAGTAGGCAGACTAGCGGCTTAGATTGGAGATAATTATTTTGTAACTCAGTGTTATTATATATACAGTTACTTGGTGTTAAAATAAATAGATTCAAGCACAATTAGTACTTTTATTAAAGGCCAAACCAAACAGGTTAGAATAGAATAAATACCTATCTACGTCCCTAAGAAATGACTTAAACCGTTATTTGGACCCTTACTACCAGCCGTTAAAGCAGGCCTGCTATTGAACTGCCTTGTTATTTTGTACTATGACGTCCTTTACGCAGGCCTGTAGCAGGCCTGCGGCAGGGCAGATATGTTGACGTCTTGAAAACCGTTCACCTTTTTTTTTGTATGAACTTTTCTTAATATGAGCGCTTAATAATTGTCAAACTGCGCGTCTTTTGAGCGTGCTATACGTCAAATAAACAATCTTGAAAAAGTTACTTTTAGACCACCTTTCACAACATTGTTAATGATTTGCCTAGTAAATGGTAGCAACTGTAGCAATTTTTCCCTGTTTTGTGGTTGTGTTTAAGTGTGTTTTTGTCCCCCGGTCCGGAGTTAAAAGTGTAGGAGCACTTGATTGCTCATATATTTAGCTTGATAGTAGATGCAAGAAAAGCCTTGATTGATCTTGACTTGTATTTTATTCTGATAATGTGTGCACACAGTGACAATCGAACATGAACTAGATAAGTAAAACTAAAATCGTAAACAAACAATCGGCGCGCATAGGAATTATTTAGGTCGCTGATCTTACAATAGGTACCTAAATGTTCAATGTAATTGTACAAAAAAATTTTCTTGTCCCGTCCTTCTACGAGCATCATTGATGAGCCAGTACTGGAAATATAAAAAATTGTATTACAATAACTTTATGTTGTAGTTCCATACCCTTATTATGTATTTGTAAATGCAATTAGATTTGATAATAAATATGATATGAAACCAAAACTGTTTTGTGATTTCTTAGTTGAATTAAGTATATTCTTATGTAGTAAGTAAATACTGACATACTTTCGACCATCCTGATGCAGACTTTAACAGTGGGAGAGCCAGGTTTTGGCAAGAGTAGAATGGGCCGGCTCGACCGGAGTAATACCACATCCCCACAGAAAACCAGTGTGAAGCAGTGCATACGCTGTGTGTGTGAGGGTATCAGAGGCCCAATCTAGGGGAAGGGGGGTTAAAAGGTAAGCAGCACACTTTTGACACCACTGGTGTTATAGGTGTCCATGGGCGGCGGTAATCGCTTACCATCAGGTGATCCGTGTGCTCGTCTGCCACCTAGATCATAAAAAAAAGAGTTGAGCCTTTCTCCCCGCTGCACTCTACATCCTCTTAAAATGTTCCCGAGCTTAAGCGGATATTTTGTTATACCCTACTGCTATTTCTCAGCGATCATTCAAAAACTCCCAAGCAGTTGGGTATATCTCACACGATGTCTTGTTTGTTGGTTTTCACTATAGTAAATATTCTATTTACCACTAATATACCTACATAAAGTGCAAGTACGAGTAAGTTATTTTGTAATGTAAAGTGGAGTTCACTTTCCGAACTTAGACTCTCCTTCGGTCCATTGTATGTGATGTAAGTAAGTTATTTTTAAACAAAGGTAAAAAATGCTATGTACTTACGACATTTTAAATGAAGAAGACTGCAAACACGAAAAACTTAGCTGCCCTGCCGAGACCGAGCTATGTCTACTTCCTACAAAAGTAAGTATCGGCGAAGTTCGTAAAGTTTAAAGAAACAACTTGTTGCTAAGTATTCGTAGGAATCAAAAAAAATAACACTTATTGGTCTGTGACAAGTAATAAAAACTTCTTAAGTAGTTAGACCAAAGAATTAAAAAAAGACATTAGAATTCGAGTTTAGGATTTATATTCAAACTAGTATAAAATATTTAAGAACAATATACAGAATATACAAGGTATACAATATCTACAATAGTAATAGGGAAATTGGCCATGTGCAAAGCGAGTAGTGGTGGACAGATAATGACCACGCACAATACGGCAGAAATTGGAAACAAATGCAGATGGTCAACTTTCAGAAGTGTTGATTGCAATACAACCTCCAATATTCTCTACAAATAATAGTATGTTATTGTTAAAATTGGTAAATAAAAACAGGTTTTGTATAAATTTAAATAACTCTTTATTAGTCATATCTTCGAAGAATTTAGAATATTTATTATGAACAAATTGCCGAATACTATGTTTGCCCCAATGTTGTTAGTTACTGGTCTTTGACAAGCTGGAGGTGATGTTAACATAGGATATTAAGGCACTAAAATGCTTGCACTTGCTGCTCTGATTATAGACACAGTCACATTTTACAACCAGTGACAACCCAAGCACCATTGATCTGTAAAAATAATAAGAACAATTAGTTAATTGGAAATGACTTAAATGTAATAAATAAGTACAATCCCCGGAACTAGTACTGGGCATACCCAGGTGCACCACCAGACGCTTGCTAAAAGAGTGGTCGATTGAACAGAGCAAGCAACACTGGCCGAGATTGACAGGCCAGACACATGCTAAAGGCTTAATTACAGAATTTTCCAACAAGTTCTCACTAGAGGCTCTAATGCTATTTCGAGAACAGTTGAGGATCCTCACAGGTCACTGCAGATTGAACAAACAGATAATTATATCACATAAACAATACTTACGTTTAAACTGGTTTTGTATGGTGTTAGTGTCACAGATGACTGACGAATTACGTGGGCTCGTGCTATGTAGCTTTGGCCGTTATGTCGCAGTTCTTCCACATTTCACTTCCACATTCTAATAGGAATTTATTGCCTTTTTATCTCAGTTTGTGGTTGGAAACTAATATTATGTGTAATAGTTTATAAACCCGGTTTTTATTATTATATTAGTTTTACAGTAAAACTATTGAATAAATTGCACTTAAATAATGTCAACAATACTATTTTAATCTTTGATTTTAATTATATTTCCAAAGAAAACACCAATAGTTGACATTGTTATAAATTTCAATTATTTGACAGCATTGCCAGTAAGAATCGTTCAAAATCTAGGTAGGTAAGAAGAGTACAGAATAGTCGCACGCCATTTATGAATTACTCCATTATTTTATTATAATCTACAGTGAATTAAGAAAGTTATGCTGATTAAGTAAATTACACTCATAAAAAACGTACTTTTAGTCAGCAATTGATAGTATATAGCGAAAACTAAAAAACCGGTAAAACGGGAAAAAAATATCATAAGATTTCCGAACGATTCTAGATTGAATCAGTAAGCAGACCAGAGACAAGGAAACCGTTCACCTTTATGCCTAGCAGTGCAATAGTCGTTCAGTTTTTATGGGCTCATAATACGAATCTTAGCAGCGCAGAAACAGGCCTGCCTTTGAACTGCGCTGCGAATGGATGGTTTTCGTATTTGCTGGTATTACGGGCCTTGATTAGCTGTCACTGTCTTTATTTAGCGTCAAACGCGCTACGTTTCGTTTCATCAAATTAAATCAAAATACTTTTTTGATGAAACGAAACGTAGGTATTTCGTTTCATCAAAAAAGTATTTGATTCACCAAAAAAATATATTCGAATTCTACGAATTAACTTGACAAAGTAGTTCTTTTTAACAAAAAATAAATGTTCTAAGTGTAGGTAATGAATGACGTGGTAAATGGCGATTAATATGAGAGACTACACCTGTAACGAGAACAAAAACCACAAAAAAAGTAATTACGTGAAAATAGGTAAATAAAAACAATTTGATAATAGTCAGACGACAACCATTTGACACCATCGAAAAAAATTAGGTTGCACCATGGTTGCACAGGTTGACAGCCAGTCGCCAACAAACAGTAAGATTAAAGCGTGGTTTGAACTGATTTTATGAGATACTCCCGCTTTATCATATTATAAAAATATTTTGATATAAATGTCCTTTTAATCAGCTATATTGTCATATTTTTTTCATCAAGGGTAATTGTTAAGTCTTATCCCGCCGTAGTTCTTTCAATTTCTAATTTTGACCCAAACAAATACCGCACGGGTCAAGCTAAATAAAACCGTTTAATAAAACCGTTTAATAAAAACCGTTTAATAAAAACCGTTTAATAAAAACCGTTTAATAATAAAAATACTAGCGGCCGCCCGCGACTTCGTCCGCGTGGAAAAGTAACTTTTTACCCCCCTTTCAAACCCCTTACAAATCCCCTTTTAGAAATAAAATGTACCCTATGTTCTTTCTCAGGGTCTATACCAAATTTCATTTAAATCCGTTCAGTAGTTTGGCGTGAAAGAGTAACAGACAGACAGAGTTACTTTCGCATTTATAATATTACTAGCGGCCGCCCGCGACTTCGTCCGCGTGGAAAAGAAACTTTTTACCCCCCTTTCAACCCCTTAAAACCCCCTTTACGCAATAAAAAGTAGCCTATGTTCTTTCTCAGGGTCTAGATCATCTGTATACCAAATTTCATTTAAATCCGTTCAGTAGTTTTGGCGTGAAAGAGTAACAGACAGACAGACAGACAGACAGACAGACAGAGTTACTTTCGCATTTATAATATTAGTTAGGATAGTATAGTATGGATTGCGTTTCAGAAAAAACATTTCTTACTGTATCTTTATACAAGTGCAGTACATAAAGGCCTTGAACTAATATTAGCTAAAGAAACGTTTGTTTTGTTAGAAACGTCTATCGCTGCAGCGTGATGCGGTGTGATGCGGAGTGATGCGGCGTGATGCGGCGTGATGCGGCGTGATGCGGCGTGATACGGCGTGATGCAGTATGCAGTGTGAAGCGACGTGAATTGGTGCGGCAGTGGCAACACATGCCGGCTCAAGGCTTTAGCCAAGTTTGTTGTAATAAAGAAAACTTCACATCGTTTTAGAAAAAAATATGCACACATATCAAGATCATACCAAAATCCTTAACATAGAGCAGGCTGCGTCGCTTACGACTCTTACATCAAGTAGGTAACGTATTACAGTGGCGAGATAGAGAAGGGCCTATACTTAGCAGTGGGTGGATGTGGGCTGATATGATGATGATTACTTCATCACAAAGTAAATCTTATACCCTTGTGTTACGGGTGTTTGAATCAATAAATAGATGTCATAACCTGGGGGTTATGACATCTATTTATTGATTCATTGTCTCAAACAATAAACAGTTGTTAATATTATAAACAAAAAAATTATTATTAATCAGCACAAAAAAGGAAGGGAACCAGAGTCCGTGGAATTATTATGGAAATAAAAAAAAAACAATAAACAGTCGTATATCCTCCACCTGGGTGTTTTATTTGTTGTTTCCTTGCGTTGCCCCCAGCCTGTGGGGCTATTAATTGGCATCGTAACTCCTGGTGCGAACAGACGCCTATTATCTGCCTTGTTCTCTTGCGATTTCCCCGCCATAAGTCTACCTCAGGGCTGAACCAGATTGTATTGGATACACCGTGTGTTTGATAATAAAATCATACTTTTACAGTTTTACCATATTTTTTTAATTTTATTAGAAAAAAAAAGTAGGGCGACTTTAGCTCAGTGGACATGAATGCGCCCTGTGGCTAGGGGCGTTAAGAATACTGCCAAGGTATGCCCGGCCTGTCGTAAAAGGTCGGGCCTTCGGAGTACGTGAGCATACCCACTACTGCGAAGTGGCTTGCTCAGTTCGTGACACTGAGCGAGGGAAAATCCTACTGGGTGTCCTGGTAGGTCGTCTATGGCATGTGTCTGTGGTTTGTAAAGTAACTCGATAAAAAACTTTCTTGGTTTAAGTGCCAATTCGCTTCAGCCTTGAAAACAACGCACGGAGTTAGGTCACCTCGTGCCCATCCCCTGTGTGATAATCCCGTCAATGAGACAAGCTTAGGGTCGCCAAATATGACGACCCGTTTGGTTCAGTGGTAGTGAATGCTGCGTCTGGACCAAGGGTTACGGGTTCGATCCCCGCACAGTACAAACATTTAGATAGATAGATAGATAGATATTCTTTATTGCACTGAAATAGAATACATGAGTGAAACAACAGCTATAGACAGTACAATAAGGCGGTCTTATCGCTTGTAGCGATTTCTTCCAGACAACCTTTAGGTAGAGGAGAGAAAACAGCGTGTTGGCAAAGGGGGTAAGGCAGTGCAAAGAGATTGCTGAATTGAAACATTTGTGTGCATGAACATGTTTGTTTGTATTGGTCTGGGTGTTTTCTATGTATTATAAGTATGTATTTAAAAAAAAAGTATTATATGTATATATTTGTAATCCCACTGTTGGTTCTGATATCTGTAACACAGGTGCTTGAGCTACCTATCTCAGAGTCAATTCAAGTTACAATAATAAATACGTATTGACATTACAATGCGATTTAACAAAATTCGTAGAAGCATATCCATTACCCAGTAAAGATACAGTCACAGTTGCTCAATCTTTTACTAATAATTTCTTATTACGATATGGTATTCCCAAGGAAATATTGACCGACCAGGGAACCGAATTCATGTCTTCGGTAATGTCCGAAATATGTTCTCTATTAAATATTAAAAAATTAAACTCAACGGCCTACCATCACGAAACCGTAGGAGCTTTAGAAAACACCCATAAAACCCTAGGAGCTTTTCTTAGAATCCAGTGCAATAATAACAAACATAATTGGAGTACTTGGATTCCTTATTGGTGTTTTTCTTTTAATACCACAGTGCATAGCGAGACAAAATATACACCTTTTGAGTTAGTTTTTTGGAAAAACTTGTAACCTTCCAAAGAACTTACAAACCGAAATCGATCCTTTATATAACTACGACAGTTATCCCAGAGAACTCAAGTATCGTTTGCAACAAGCACATTCCGATGCACGACGAAATTTAATTTTAGCAAAAGAAAAAAGAAAATGCTTATATGATACAAATCAAATCAAATCAAATCAAATCAAAATCACTTTATTCAATTTAAGTCCTTTACAGAACATTTATGAATGTCAAATTTTATAATCTACTGCTGATTCGGAAGGTCAATTTCTACCGAGAAGAATCAGCAAGAAACTCAGTAGAACTTAATCTTTTCAAATTTGTTATCATAAAATTTTTAAAGAATTAAATAAAATTTAAATTTCATAATACAAACAGTGTGTAGGTGAACAGTTTATCATTTCCACAAATTCTTGTCATTTAGGTATTCTTCAATTGTATAATAGGCATTTGCCATCAAATAAGATTTAACTTTAGATTTAAATTTATATAGTGGGTAAATCAACAAGGGTTTGTGGTAATTTGTTAAAAATTTTAATGCTCATTCCGACAAATGAATTACCAATTTTATGAAGTCTGAGATTTGGAACAGCAAGTTTGTGTTTATTTCTGGTGTTTAGGCTATGCTTATCAGATTTCTTCGGTAATAAATTGAGATTTTTATAAACTACATTATACAGTCAAAAATATACTGTGATGCTAATGTTAAGATGTTGATTTCTTTGAACAAATTTCTAAGCGAGTCTCGTGATCTAAGTCCGTATATGGCTCTGACGGCTCGCTTCTGTAGCACAAATATGGCTTGAATGTCAGCCGCAGTTCCCCACAAGAGTAGACCATAAGACATGACGCTATGGAAATAACTGAAATATACAAGTCTTGCTGCTTCAATATCGGTCAGTTGTCTTATTTTTCTGACTGCATATGCAGCTGAACTGAGTCTTCCAGCCAGAGCTGCAATATGAGGGCCCCATTGTAATTTGAATCTAACCTAATGCCCAAATACGGTAGAATTAATAACTTCAACATCTTCATTGTTCATATTGATCCTAGTGCTGACCTGTCCTTACGTTGGGCAATGTAAATTTAACACATTTAGTTTTTTAAGCGTTTAGAAGCAAATTGTTTACAGTGAACCAATTTAGCACTTGGGTGAGAGCATTATTTACATCGTCAAAGTTATCTTTCTGTCTATTAGTTTTAAAATTAAAGAAGTATCATCTGCAAATAATACTATGTCACACAGTCTTAGTAAGGTAAGGAAGGTCATTTACATATATAATAAACAGTAAGGGCCCTAATATCGAGCCCTGGGGCACTCCCATGTGTAAGAGGGCACCGGAAGAGTCAATTCCATTAACATTGACTTTTTGAATTCTATCACTTAGGTATGACCGTATTAAGCTCAAAGAGCTGTCTGTGAGACCGTAATGCTGTAGCTTCATTAATAATGTTTGGTGATTAACGCAGTCAAATGCTTTAGAAAGGTCGCAAAATATACCTACAGCATCTTGCTTATTTTGCCATGCATCCAAAAATGTGCTTGATGAGTGCAACTCCTGCATCAGTAGTAGATCTGCCCTTAGTAAATCCAAATTGTTTATTATGTAATAATTTATTGAGATTAAAATGACCCAATAATTGATTGAATATAATTTTTTTCAAATATTTTACTAAGGGCTGGTAGGATGGATATCGGTCTATAATTAGATGGGTCACTTCTATCACCTGATTTGAACAGTGGTAGAACCTTGCTATATTTCATCAAATTTGGAAATTGACCGATATCTACGCATTCATTAAATATAACAGCTAAATAAGGGGGCAATAATGTTTATTATATTTTTAATATTTCTACTGATATACCCCACAAATCTTCTGTTTTCTTTATATTTATATCTTTAAAAGTTTAAGTATAGTTTCCGAGTTGATGTGGTGGAAACTAAAGAAGTTAAACACTCATCTACACTCGATCGAAGATGACAATAAGCAAGCTGAGGGCTAGAATTTAAATGACTAGTAGTAATAAGGGGTACATTAGAGAAGAAGGATTCAAAACGCCTTTGCCACTTCAACATCCTCATTAAGTTGTTTATTATCAATTTTTAGAGAGTACTTGTGATCTTGAGTAGTATTTTTACAAGTCTCTTTATTAATCATATTCCAAGTGGTCTTTATTTTATTACTAGAATTTCTAATTTTTTCTTTTAAGTAATTAGCCTTTGCCATTGCACATACTTTTTTAAATAGTTTAGAGTAGTTTCTAACATATTCAATTATTTGAGGATCATTCGTGTTTGCTTTAGTATCATATAATTTGAATAAAGTGCGTCTACTTTTAAAGATGCCTTTGGTAGCCCAATCACTAAATTTAGTTTTAGTGTTATCTACTTGGACTTTTTTCTTTGTAAAAATTATTTCAAATTCCTTTTGAATGACATTAATAAAGTATTGTACAGCTCATCAATATTACTGTTCTTACCAGCTTGCATCAGGGAAACCTTGTGTTCAACATTTCCCTTAAATTTTTCCACACGACTGGTGGTGATTGGCCTATAGACAAAAACGGAGGGAGCAGTTGCATGACGGTGTTCAAAAACAGCTATCTGTCCCGTATGGTCAGAATTGACAAAATTAATTATTGATTTTTCAATTACCTTACAGTTACAAAAAATATTATCAATGCAAGTAGCTGAAGTGGGGGTAACGCGTGTAGGTTCAACAAAAATGTGGCGCAAATTAAAAGATTTAAATAGATTCAGAAGCATACCCGAGCTTTGACTGTTTTCTAATAAGTTAATATTGAAATCCCCACATACAATTACTTGCTTGTTGCAATTAGTTACTTTCCTCAATACATCTTCCATGGCAGATTCAAAATTATGATAGTTACTAGAAGGAGGTCTGTATACACAAATAATGATAAACCGTTCAATCTCTACACAGGATAGTTCAATAGTTCGTTCAGTTGAAAGTGCGACTATATCTTTACGTTCCTTTGTAATCCTATTACCTATAAGGAAGGCGATTTATTATTATTAAAGAATCAAGTAGGAAATAAGTTAGATAGAATATACAACGGTCCTTATAAAGTGTTAAAAGATATGACGTCAAATGTTGAAATTTTAAAAGATAATAAATCTATTATTGTGCATAAAAATAACACGAAACTATTCAATAAATAAAATGTTTAATTAATTTAGAATTAACTTAGAAAAAATTAAGTTTGTAACCTAATACTATGTAATCGATATAATCATTATACCTAATATGAAATGTGAAGCTTCCATTTGTTATTATTCCGTTGATTATTATATTCCATTTATTACTTCTTTTGTTTAGTATAAGTTTTATAATATAAGATAAAATACGATAATAAATTATGTCAGCATACATGTTATACGAATAACAATGTCTAACAGTAAAGATTGTTTATAATGTTAAGATCAGTCTTATTGTTACGAGTCTGTTCCTTTTGCAGGGAGGGGACGTTCCTTCCACTTTTTCGGGGAGATGAAGTATGATTGCAAAACATTATTATAAATCCGTATAAGCAATAATAACTGGAACACACACGTAGCATTATAGACGTTAGAGATAAGTTTGCTGAGTAAGATAGAAATTAAGTGAAATGTATTTTTAATGAATTAATTCAATATACGACCATAATCGAAACATGACGTCTTTACTTTAACTCGTCGAACCCTCCCGCACTTTATCTCAAGATCATGTGTGTGATGTAGTGAAATATTAAATATAAATTACTGTAATCATTATTATGTTTTTGTAGGTACCTACTGGTTAGTCTTTCGCCGTAAAATTGCAAATATACGTACCTACTACTAACCATCAACTTTGTATCAATGCGTTCAACGGCCTGTAAAATATTGCTGACAATATTAAACGGCTGTATTTATTGACATTATTGACTGTTGTATTATTAGTAGGTATTATTTTGTGCATTATTTTAACTGGCGCTTTGACATGTAAGTAGTCAAAATTACTAGTATTTAATTTTTTTCAATCTTATTTGACTAACATAATTTAGTATTACGTAAATCTATTTTGTAAGTTTAAGAAATAGTCTGACGCGATTATTAATTAAATAAATACTAATGAATAAAATTGGTACAGGAAGATCTCCGCGAGCTTGTAACGAATGACCGGGACCAGTGGCGGAATCTTGTATCGGAGGCCAAGACACACTTTGGGTAGCTGAGCCATCGGAGTAACAATCTTCAGATAGTGGTTTTCAGTCAGTAAAATTAATAACCAACCAAAGTAATTGTCAATGTTAAAGCAAAAGAGATACGAATGACAAGGACTTTTCAGTTGGGAAGTATAAAACAATATCTGACATTGCGAAATCAGTCCTTAGTAAAATTGTGTTATCAAGTAGACGAAGAAGGCTCAGTAGGCAGCCCTGCGGGTGCGCATAAACTAGCGGAGTTACGGCGCGAAGGGCTCACGCGCGAGACGCCCTGTACTTGTCGGCCTTGCGTAACTCCTGCCCTGGGACTGGGAGTCTTCGCTATGTTTTATGCGACATTTTGCCAACACACTGGAAATTTAATTTTCACTACGCTTTTGAGAGAGAGGAAAAAATATTAGGAAATTGTATTCAAAGTTAGTACGGAAACGCGCTGTAAGTTGTGGTATAGATGAATGTAATTATCAAACCAGGGTATAATTACCTTTAATCGTGGGAGAGCCACGCAACGGCATGAATGGGCTGGATCGACAGGAGTGATACCACGGCCTCACAGATGTACGCTGTGCTTCGTCGAGTGAGTGAGGGCACCAGAAGCCCAATTGGGGAAAAGGGGGTTAAAGGTTGGCAGTGCATTTGTGACTCTACTGGTCATCGCTTACCCTCAGGTGATCCATCTGCTCGTCTGCCACCTGTCACATAAAAAGAATGTATTCATAAAGCCATGAAATTAATTGACACCACCTCTGCCACTTATGTCATAGGGTGTGGTAATCCCATTGGTTAAAAACATGGGGACTCCGTTTATTCCCCAAAACATACCAGACTTCTCAGCGCTTTATAAGCCTGATCACTCAAGTGTGACAACTAATGCACAGATTACGTATTCCTTCTTAAAAGGTCGGCAGCGCATTTGCGACTCCTCTGGTGTTGCGGGTGTCCATGGGCGGCGGTAATCGCTTACTATCAGGTGATCCGTCTGTTCGCCTGCCCCTATCTCATAAAAAATAACGGATCAAACCTTTCTGGTGCAGTTGCTATGGCGTTCTGCACAATTGTGGAAGGTTTCGGGTACGACTACCGGTCAGGTCAATTTAGGGAACAAACTTTTCAAAATTGAGTAAGTAGGTATGAGAGAATACACAGGTGGCTCTAAGTAACTGTACTCATAGAATATAGAATGGCTTAGTTTGAGACTAGTGAATCTGTGTGAATTCTTTGGCAAAATATAAATTATCATAGGATGCCTTGAAGTCTAGCTCCACGTTGGCCTTAGAGTCTTATCTTGCAGTACCTCACTGTTTAAGGCATCTGTACCTACTCAGTATACTGCAATCATATTACGCAACTATATCCGCATTCCCTCCCTACTAGTGATGCCGATTAATAGTCTACTATCGATAGTGGACCCAATATTAAATAGTACCTCTGTCAATAATCTCTACAGATTCTAATCTATAGATACTTTCTTCTTCTCGTGTCGTTGGCACTGAGTAAACTATCATCCTATATCCTGTCCCACTGCAGGGCAAAAGCCACTATCATAGAAATAAAATTGTGTCGTCGCTATTACGCTATATCACCACGCTTGCCTTATGCGGATTAGTGATCACAAACCCGAGTTCTCGAAAACTCTATACCTACTATTTTCGAAAAATTAACAAGTTCCCTGTCAACCTTTCTAAAATGGGGTAAAATTAAGTCGAAGTTTGAGTTATCAGTAGTAATTTAGGTGACACGAGCAACGTTGACATCAAAATTACTAGCTGGTTCTGTGCAACCGATATAGTATCGATAGGATTTTGTATGAAAACTATCGATAGTTTTACTACACTACTCATTACATGCTAGAAACTGGCACGAATAACCTTAAAGCTAATCCGCAAAAGCGCTTGGGCCGTGACGAGGGAATCGAATTCTGCGCCCTTTGAACGCCTCCCGGGAGGCTGGTGTTCATTACGAGCCGACCATGTCGCTGGCTTCTTGGGAAGAGTTTAATGTTCTTATATTGTAGTTCCACGCACCTCCTCATTGTGGAATCAACATCCCGCAGCGGTGTTTCCGAACCAGTACGACATCCAAATCTTCAAGAAACGAGCCTATACCTTCCTAAAAGGCCGGCAACGCATCCGCACTCCTTCTGGTGTAGCTGATGTGCATGGGGGGCGGCGGTGTTCACGTACCATCAGGTGACCCGCTTGCTTGTTTGCCTTCTTATATCATAAAAATAAGTTATTAACGACCCACATCTATGACTATGACCTTCTACCAAGCGCGGGTACACCGTTGTAGATGTTGGCATGCCCACAACCTTAAATAGACTTGTGACACACAGCTTCTTGGTCTGTCAAAATCAATCAATCAGAGAGCCGATTGTCTTAACCACGAGTCAACCTAACGTAGCGTGCGTAGCTACGCACACAAATGCACGCTTAAATATAGGTACCTACTCCTAACATATATTTCAGCTATGGCTCACATACCTTTTTATTGCATATCACATGTGGTTATAGCTCTTAATATTATGATAGTTTGTTACAATGAATAGTGATACCTTATGAACTACCAACCATAAAGAACCACTTGTAAATGGCTATAGGTAATCATACTTGAACATTCATAATGAATTTCCGGCGCGTCACTTCTGGTTGGTAATGAATTGTCGCAACTCGCACGTCGGAGCGCATAAAACATGCAGTCGCCCGCTCGCTCCCAAGTTTCAGCTTCATTTGAATATTAATAAACGCTAGTTAACCCACCCCCCCCCCCCCCCCTCAACTACGCCATGGCACTTACTTAAATTAAAGAGATTATGTTAGAGAGGTTTAAAAGTTAAGTTTGAACTACAATTTTAAACTTTCACATAGTTTTTTTATTTAAGTAACTGAAGGCTTTACTAAACTTTATTTTGTTGCACTTTTGATGTTCATTGTCCTGGTAGACGGAGCGAAGTAAACATATAAAAGAGATACTTAAAATTGGTTCAGTTTTTTTTTGTCTTTATTTTGTTATTAATAGTGGTTACTATTATGACACAACTTTTTTTTACAAACTACAGTTAAGTATCAGTACAAAGAACGAACTATCGTCGAGCAAATCTCGTGAGTATGAGTGCAAAGAATAAGGAGATATAAATACAAAAGGTCTTATATGCTCAAAGTGTTCAATCAAAAGGAACCCACAGAAGCTAAGAAGAGAAATAATATAACCTATGTTCGGTGCCGTGGCGGCGCCGCTCACCGCGTCGGGCGCGCCGCTCTATGCGAAATGGCTATTACGTCTCGTGTAATAAACAAAGACGGAGCTCAGGTAGGCTCCAAACGGCTCACATAAACACGAACACACCTCTTTGCCTCCCGAGTGAAAGACGATCTCGATCCCCTAAACATATTCGCCTACATAGACCGACATTTAGGTTAAGACATGATCTTGGCTTCCAATTCAATCTTGTATTTATACCCGCTCAGATTTGATTTATGTCTATTGTTTTTCTCAACAATGCAGCATTCTAAATTCAATATTATACGATATAATGTAACTTTCTTATCAAGCTTAACTAAAGTAAACCTTTAAACTCCGTTCACTTTCATTAGGTAGGTAACAATAGTTAAAACTTACCAACAACGTTTAAGTTAGAGTTATTTTCCAGGAGATAAAATACCAAGTGGTAAAAAAATCCTTATTTACAGACGCGCTACTGGTTTTAAATAGTTAAATTGCTCTTTAGGTAATTTCTATATTTTAATTTGATTCTCATAAACAATATGAAAAATAACAAAATAACTTGCTACCATTACTCACTTCATATCCTAAAACCATCTAAAATGAGAGGGAGAGGGAAGGGGGAAGTCAGTGCTGACATACAAGCTATCTTCATATTGCAGAGAGGGCAATTCGCGCCATCTATGGCCTTAGATCACGTGACTCACTTAGAGAATTATTCAAGGAAATAAATATTTTAACGGTAGCTTCTCAATACATTTTTGATTGCATTATGTTTGTACGTAAAAACTTGCAGCTTACTCGCGAAATCTGATTTTCATAGCTTTAACACACGAAATAAACATAGGCTTGCGGTCCCAAATCTAAGACTTCATAAAATTGGCAACTCATTTGTGGGATTGAGTATAAAAATGTTTAATAAGTTACCACAAAGAGTAATTGACTTACCATTGCATGAATTTAAATTTCATATTAAAAACTGTTTAATGCAGAAAGGTAC